>JAITYZ010003585.1:0-13154 GCA_027744595.1 Paronellides praefectus | reverse complement strand
TAAAAAAAATAAAAATCTTCGGCTCATTTGTTGACAACGAACACAAATGCTAAAAATGTTCTATTTATTTTCAGGTACCATAATTCACGCTCATATTATTATGTAAGTTTTGGCATTGCATTTGGTAAAAGCATGCATAATGTGGTTTAAACCGCTATTTTATTATCATGGCAAAAGGGAATGAGGAATTTTTAGTTACCTAAAAGTTACATGAAAACCTATAATATAGTTTTTAGCTCAGCTACATACAAAGAAGAAGTGCGTCTTATTCACACTAAATGGGTCGGCACTCACACCACAGCATAAAGTGAAGTACACATAAAATTTATTGTTATGATTAGAATAGATATTTTGGCACGCGATGGACGCATTTCACATTCGTGCTTAGTTGATACGCTTCAAAGATCAAAGGCCTTGTCGGCCGACAGTCCTTTGAAGTTTTCTCTATTATCCGTATCCACAATTCAAATAAATAATGTGTTTGTGTAGTTTGAGTAGCGCTTGTGTGCAGTTGAGAGCTATGAGTCATGCATGAGCATATTTTCCCATTGCTGCTGCTGCCATATATACGCTACCGAGAGTTGTTGTTGTGTTGTTGTTGTTGTTCCTGGAGTTACAACTTCCTCTTATGAATCTTTAAAGCTTATGTATTATATTCAACTCATACTCTTTTTTTATATTACCTGAAAAAAAGTTTATGTACATACGTATTTTCACATTTCCTATTATATAATGCTTTCGATCACTCATTCACGCTCATAATATGCGTGTGTACTCCTGCTGATGACAAAGTACCAAAACATACGCTGGAGTTAGTTGTCGTAAAACTTTGCTTATTGCAGCGCGGCAAGCGACAATTCCTAGCATGTCTCTAATCTGGTATTGAGATCTACATGCAAAACTGCTCTTGAACTGTTTTTCAATACTGCTCGTATAACAACTGCTCAGGTCATATTATACATATTTACATACTATTTATCGTTGCTCATGATCACTATAATGGTGTGATCCTTCAAAAGAGGCTGTTTGTCATTCATCGGTTTTCCTTGTTCTGTACGCTCTTGCCTGTACAGTACATAAATACACGTAGGAAATAAAATAAAATATATATACGGGATAAAAAGCAATATATATGTACATTAATACCTATATATTTGCTCAATAGTAAATTGGTAAGTGGAAAAGGTTGTGTTTTTATGTGCGTGAAAACAAAGCATGCCGACACTTAACCACACAGAAAAACTCAAAGCGGGGCAGTTTTTTTCCCCTGGCTTCAACCAACCGAAGAAACTTTTCATGCATGTGCAAAACGCGATACAGCGCAAACAGAACAATTCATTACAGCCATTTGAAATGCTACACTTCACTTTAAATATTAGTTTATTTTCAGTTATTATTGAGTATTTTAGTAACATGCATTTAATACCAGTTATAACTACAATTTCATCTTAGTTAGTATGTCAGCATACTAATGGAATGGAGAAAATCGCAAGATTTTATTCGACTTATTATTAGCAAACTTTTTTGCACGATGCCCCTGTCCATCATTTGATGATAAATTCAATCTAATGCAATGTTCATTCGTCGACGACGAATTTAGCGTCTTGACATTTTTTGTTGACAGTGTTCAATGAGTTAAATTATAAACTCTGTTGGTGTTCCACAAGTTATAAATTAACTCAAACTATTGTTAGGCTCAATTTAGTTAGCGCTCCATAGAAGTTACGAGTCATAAAATATTTATACGTGTAAAATACCAGCAGATAGGAAGCATTTTCTTTTTCGTTAATTCTTGGTCAAAAGATTAATTGAGTTTGATTTGGTTATATTGAGCTCACTTAATGAATAAATTGAGAATTTTTGAAGCTTTAAAGGCATAATAATAAGCCATCAAAAGAAAATTTATCATTCTTTGATAAACAAACAATTATTAAAACATTTGCTGACATAGTAAAAAACCTTTTAAAAACTTAACAAACATGATTTCTAAATTCGAAGTAGGTGCAAATCTTCTCACTTCCTATTAGATAGATCAGTCAATTGAACAGTTTAAGTTATCAAAACTCGAGTATGAGCTTCTCCTTATCTTTACAGACCTGAAAAATTACGCGTAGAAAGCGTTTTTGGAATTAGGCAAAATAGGAATAAAAATTCTATAAGTTTTTACGAAAGCCAACCCTAGAATTTTTTACTGCTTTTACTCTACGCAAGCTATCATTATCATCATATAGAAGATTATAGTTAAGTACCACGGTAAAAAAGTTGGGGAGACAATTTTTTGTCAGGTTGACTTGATGGTTGATGACTGACGACCACTAACGATTATTTCTACACAACGCGCCTGATTGGACATTTTTAAATATAAAATCTGTTGTAAATAAAAACCAACAAAACTACGCCAAACATAACAAAGCTACACAGCTTTCTGCTCTCAAATTTTACTTGCAAGGTAGAAAACGAAAAATATTAACTACATGGCCTAATTTACTACTCGCACGCAAAAAAGACATTTGTCATTTTCTTGATCAGACATATCCGTGGTGTTTGGGCTTGTTGAGCGGATAATAGGGGACAGACTGCATAGCCAGGCTAAACTGGAACTCGAACTGGAAATTCAGAATTACATAATATGCACATATGCAAGGCGAGTAAAAGGGGTATGATTAATTCCATTGTTATTTCAACGAATGTCATTACTGGAGCTGTCAAAAATGACACGCCCTTTTGTTGGTTTTTGGTATTTGGTTTATAGCTTCTGACGTGTCTTCTACAATCATAAACATAAATATATACGTACAAATATATAATATGGTATATAATTCGTGAAGCATATCGTTTTGACCAACACATGTCATAAAAGAGAAAAAAGCAATTCTATTATAATTATCTTTTTTTACAACAGAACAAGAGGGTGGTATAAAAAATGGGAAAATTAAAGTTAAATGGAGATAGGGTTTAAGTCAACTAGGTAGTTTTTCTAGCTGCAAATGAACTAAAGTATTTTCTTGTCGAGCCAAACAAAATTTACTCGGTGAAAGTGATCCTAAGTACTTTGTGTCTTGAAGATTTGGCACGAGGAAAATGTATTGATATAGCAAGCATACTAAATAACTTACAATTTCAACATTAGCCAACGTAAATAAACTATAAACCATCTCATCTAAGAAAAGGTTTCTAGTATTACAGTCAATTACAGTATTACACCTTCAATATTGCCGTATTATTCTAGTCTTGTAACGACGAAAAACTGTTATCCTTGCAGTTTTCTTTCGCGCTTGTTTTGTAACAGTAACGAGTAAACTTTTCTCGTTATATTTTAAAAGTTAGCTGGAAACCAACTACATGTTTGCTGTATAAGTAAAAAACTCACAGCTCTCATAACATCTGAACGCAGGCCTTATGATTTCTAGCTAGTTTAATAATGCCTATGGAATCTTTTGCCGTTTCTTGAATAAGCTCTTAAGGTAGGTGTGTAGTATAAAGCAACGTGTGCTAAAGCTAAATCATTGTGCTTCTTTTCTTATGTGATATAAGTATAATGATAAATTATAATAGGAAAAGTTCACTCTCAGCTTGTTACTTTTTGGCCAAAGGTTTTTTTTCATTTTCACACGACGATGCACTTGGTCCCATATTTCTTCCTATTGTCATCGTTTATTTTACTTTAGATGCCATTATCACCACATCTTATATCATTTTCTGACTTTTCCAAAATGTGTACGGAATTGGTGAGGTGAGATCTCGGAAAACCCTTGTTACACAATGGTATTATGGTAGTAGTGGTGAGAAAAACAGTTGTAAGGCGGAACAAAAATATATTTTCTTAGAAGAGGGTGCACTGTTGCAGTACCATTACCATTTATCTTTTCATCGTAGTAAAAACCTTCTAACGACAGGCCAAATGGACTTCGGGTTTGGTTTTGGTTGCTACCCTGTCTCATCCGAGGAGCATTGTACACGAAGGAGTTTTGTAACTTCCTGCAGAGTTATTAGAAATCATCATTATCATTGCACTTCATATCATAAAGCTAAATCCTCATAAATTTTGCCCTGTTTGTTTGATATTTTATATATGAAATGCGTCTATATTCCATTTTCATCATAATTCAGCAGAATTCCAGTTCGCAGTGCTAACAATGGCATGTAAAATGCGTACGACGATGTACATTTCTGAATGCGAACAAAAATTAACTTTACAGTAGATTCATTGCGTTCGCATTCCCGAATGTTATTTCGTCGAACAAGCAAAGTACACAAAGTAATGAGAGAAATTCAATAAATTGAATTCTTGTTCGGTCATATATATTTTAGATGGACATGAGAAAGTGGTTGCGTTTGCGTTGCGTGTACAGTAGTTCAAATACAAAACCGTGGATGTCTGCTTTCTTTTGTACATTTTTTTTTCTCACAAACTTTCTTGTTTGTCTAACCACCCACACCCCACCCCAAAAAAATGTGATCAATACGTACCATGTCGATCCATTAGTACAATTGTCAAAATATGCTGCATGTCTGCGGCAATTGTCCAGCAGGAACCTTTTGGATTTTTTTTCATTCTTTTTTTCCTCGATTCCTTCTTACGAGAACTCAACTGCTTTGCATTGTATTTCACCCCTATTCTTCTGCTTTTTATTTGCTGTCCATGTAATACAAACAAAGTGACATTGTGCTGGCCTGCTACAGAGCTACAACGGCTAACTGTAAACAGGCAGTTAGTTAGATCTGCTGCTTCTCAAACCAACAAACGCCTGTGTGAACAGCATGTGTAGATTTAATGTAATATAAAAGTGCTTCGTACCATTCCCACATCACACACAACACTTTTATGCAATTTAGGGGCATCATGCAATCAGCATGTGGTCCTGTTTATTATCAAAGTTGATTTCTTTTCACTGCTCACAATTGTGACAACACGTTAAATCATTGGACTTTTTTATCAAAATCGGATCTAACAAACTGTGTATAGAAAAGCCACCCAGCAGCTCTCTATACTTTCGTCAACACAATAACAGCCCTCAAAAACTGGGGGCGACCTATGCGATAGAAAATAGGTATGTGATTATAAAAGGAATAGGAAAAGTTTGTCATATTAATGCTGCTGACGATGAATGAACAGTTTGTAAATCTTTTGGTAACAATACTGGCATCATAGGCTGAATTATGATGGTGAATATTTTTTTTTACATAGGATGGTTGTACATACGTTGTACTTACATAATACGTTGACAAAATAAAGAGGCAAACAGTTCTGAGAGAGGAAAAAAATTGGTAGATACGGAAGCTGTGTGTAGAGTCGAATGGTTTTAGTTAGCTCATTAAGTGCCATTAAAGGTATTTTCCCAACAAATGCCTACTTGCTTTTTTACTTTCAAGCCAATTTAATGCACAATAAAATTCCACATTTTGGGAAAAACACATCTATAATCGCTTTGAAGACACGTATAGTCTTCTCACAATGGAAAAAATAGTTTTTCCATAGAAAAACGCCTTTTTACTCAAATTTGTTCGTGTTTCAGCATTTATTTCTTATTATTGTCCACATGCCCCTTTCATCAATCATTATCCTGTTCAAATTCAGTTTTCAACTTGTAATAGGCCCAGAGTACTTGTCCAACTGGTAAATTACTTTGGCTACTTAAACGCACTCTTTGCAGCTACCACACTGTGGTTTTTACTACGCTGGGGAAAATAACTTGTGTGTGTGGTTGATTTGATCTGATTATGACGATTGACAAGCAGAGGTATATAATATCGCAACAAACTGGAACTGTGTGGAACCCGACATCCAATTTCCGAAACATGCCATGTACAAAAGATAAGCTGACGTTTTCTAATAATAGATGTACGTATGATGCAGGGTGGCAGAAGCTCAGAAACTTGTTTTCCGTTTTTTTCTCCACAAAATGACTAGCATCAGAACAGTTCGTTCGTGCTGGTCTTCTACACAAACGCCTTCACAAACAAGGCGACTGATTTCCCTGTTGGAGTTTCCTGACGCGTGATTTGAAAAGTTATCAGGAGGAAGGATGGAAATGCTCCTTCAGTTCCTCGAAGTAGGTAACATTTTGAAAGAAAATTTTGACTGCTCTTCCGTGCATATACATAGTCGATACATTTATTATACGAGCATGGCACGAGAACCAAGTCGGTTCATGGATGAACTAATGTTATGAATTTTTGATGGAATAATTTATGATGGTTCCATATATTTCTTGGAAAAGGCTGTTGACTGACAGGAGACATACACCTACTACGATGAAATTAAGGATGGATGGTTTTTCTTGAGGAATCTTTTCTTATTCACATTCATAGTACATATTTGTAAATTGGACAAAAAAAAAAGAAAATTTAATATTGCATGGTTGAGTCACTACTAATTCAATATGAAATTCTTGGTTGTGCTTTGCACACGAGTGGATTAGTGTGGTTTGGTGTATGTATATGTGCTACTACAACGTAGAACGTACATAGTTGGTTGGGACTTGGGACTTTGGGACATGGTTTTCTGCACCATATGTATTATTCCATTCTACTGGACTGTCACGTAGAAATTTTTGGAATTCCTTCTTCATCATTCCCATTTGCTCATTTTCTGTGAGAATACAGCTGTCACATTCACAATATTCAAAAGGTTTTTTCTTCTTCTTCCTCTCTTCTAGTTGACAAGACAAGGGTGTAGGAGGGTGTCAAAAATGGGATTATTTACGCAACTTTGCTTTTTTTGTTCAAACTTCTTAATATTATCTCTGTATCACAAAACATGAAGATATATATGTTTTCACGTGAATAGTTTTGTTAGGATATCATGCAATGGATATAAGCTTATTAAATGAAAGAGCCAGAAAAGAAGATCAATATAATATATTCAAAGTACATAATAAAGTAACAAGAAAAATACTTGTATAACTGCGTGTTTGAATGGATTATGGATTCTTCTGAGACTGAAAAAAAAATTAACGATGAAACACATTCTGCGAGATAAAATACAAAAAAACGCAAATAATAAAACTAGTCTATGGGCAGAGAGGGATTGGAATCTCAGGAATGTAGTTTTTTCTTTAAATTGCAGCAAGACAGACAGGTTAATCTCACTATAAACACAAACAACTTATATAGCTTTGATAGTAAAGTACGCATCTTGGAAAAACAAGAAATGAACTTTTTAAAAACACATAGTTTGTATGCTAGCTCGACATGGCTTTATAAACAAAATTTAAAACTTTGTAACTCTCTTTTTTACAGCACAAGTATTTTTTTTAAATTACCTGCCCTGAAGACTTACATCTGTTAAAATGGCATAGTTGAAATATTTTTGCAGTTTTCAGAATTTGCTCTCACGAGTACTCACTGCAACACAATTATCGCATCAAAAGAAGAATTTCTGAAAAACCTATGAAAATAGTTGAATTGTGTCATTTACTACTAAAAAAATAATGCGTCTTGAATCATTCCCTTTTACTTTTGACATCAACGAAAAAACTGTACATGCAATTTTAGAATTTTAGATGGCTACTGCACATATCATAGTACGCATATACGACTGCACAACATTATAATAATGAATGGAAATAAACAAAGTGGCAAGATTTTTTTTCAAATTGTAAATACAGTAGTGTATTTTACTCTCAACAGTGGAATATTTTGGATTTTCCTTTTAAAATAATATGTGTGGTATGTGTGCTGATATAGTGGGGGAGCTATAATAGTGTACATAATCCCGTCGTTCTAATGCATTTCTCCTGTGATAAAATGAAAGTGTTAGGATTTCTGAATGCCGCTTAAATATTTATGACACTATCTAAACGCAAGGCAGAGAGCATAAGCTCTGGTAGGGCAGAACAGTTTTTAAGCAGCTTCCTTCCTTCCATTCACTTCCGGAAAATCGCTTTCACACTACTCCTCCAAATATATATTGCTCTTGGGAGAAAGCATCCCATTGTCATGCATAGAAATAACACGCTGTAGTGCTTCCCTAACAGCAGCAGTACCTTTTCTACCAAATGGTCGTTGTGCTACGACAAGCACGAGGCAAATCCTGTGTAACTTGTCAGGCTTAGAGAATCAAGTAATCTAACTTTATTCTCACAAGATATACAATAGTTTTGGTTATAGTTGTCTTTCTCTGAATTCTTTATATACGATAACTATATCTACTTACATATATACAAGATTCCAAGTTATAAAATATTGTAGAGCTTCGTTTCTACGCACCACCACTGCAAAAGTAAGCGTGTTTGTGTGTGTGCTCAGTGCTGTCAACTATCAGCAGCAGAGAGTGAGAGGAAAACACCACGAATTTCGGTAGTTTCCTTTTTGGGGAAAATCTTTGCGTAACATTTTGATGTACTGCACTGCATGCGGCACCATGTCAAAAGTGCTTAAGCCACGCTCTGTATCCTTGATTTCGTATTCAAGAGGCGTGAAAACTTTTTCCGGATGACGAGCTAGTGGAAAGTTACTGGGCTTCAAGATTTTCTTTCTCCTCTCGTGAAAAGAGAAAATGCATTTGATGAAATAAGGCATAAACACGGCACGCGGCAACTTGAAGTTTTACCCTTAGAAAAATTTCTCTAACATTGGCAATGTATAATATCCAATGTTATATCCACAGTTGTACACGTACTCTTATAGTTGGTTTACTTCATGCAACCAGAATAAAAAAGCTCTATGCGTAGGAAATTTGGAAACATTTATCAAAACTCTTGGATTTCTTCTTTCAAAGATAGCATGTTAGTACGTATTTGTTATCCGTATCTGTGTAAAAGTGTAAAGGTTTAGGTTTTTTGTTAGATTGATCAGATGCAGATCCATATATTATTTATTCCATACAAAAATAATATGAGATTTCGATTTTCTTAAATTCCGTGCTGCATGCATGCATAAGTACTGCATACTGCCCAAGACATAACAAATATGGATTTATGAAATCAAATATTTCAAGTGGCAGTTTAAGATTTACTTGAGCAGATTTTTTTCTGTAAAATCAATAAATCATTACGTCGTACATATAAGAGCGAATATACAATACATGTTTACTAGATTATATATTTACAACAATCTTTTTCGCAGTATAATGTCGAAAATGTAAAAAAGTTAACAGCTCTAGATTTTCTTATACTCAAAACTATTTGGAAACGTTTACATGTGGTAAGTAGAGCAAATTTGAAACATCTAAAACTCTCTAAATCTCGTGCACATGGTGTTGTGTGAATCGATGATGGTGGTGGGAGTGTGATTTCTCAAGGGAAAAATATTTACGAGTCATTTGAGCAAACCAAAAAGTCATTATCTGTTTGAATGAGTGATTTGATTGAATTTACAACAGAGAGAAAAAAATCAGCGCACTTAATTTAATACTCTGCTTTTTCTAATTTAGATGTTCATTCTGTTGATGGTTGAATAGCAAGCGAATTTATTGCAAAGGCTGTATGTATTTCATCATCATCGTCTCCAAACATCCCAAGTTGTTTTCTTTTATTCTAAATAATAAAAACATTTATATTCATGCTTAATGTTGGGCATGTGAATGTTTGACAGATTAAACACTATAGTCCCAATTATTGTCATCAGAATCATGACACAAAGAGCACAGCTTTTTTATACGGCAGGAGAATAATGCACATAGATTGATAAAGCAGAATTATAAAGTACATGCAAACAACCGTCCAATTGATGCTATTTATGCTGGGAATTGAACTAGAGGGACATTAAAATGGGGGACGACACTGATATCTATAAAGCGTATTGTTTGTGTTTTAGCTGAAAAATTGTTTGTGCGACGGATAAATAAATAAATCATAAGTTCTATATAAGAACATCACGATTATAGCGTCTTCTTCTGGTTGGACAGAAAGCTGGCAAACAGAAAATTCGATAGAATACTACTTTTGTTTTGGTTCTTTACTTCCTTTTAATGCCTTATCCATTGAAATCCATGTACTGTGTGTGGCACTTTTTGACAGCAAGTGAATTGACTTTTCAGAGACCAACACGAAGAAAACAAATTTTTGCTCTCTTAATTTTATTTGGTCTTGATGATGAACAGAAGTTGTGGGCTCAACAAGCTCGTGATGTGAATGCGATCTTGAGTGGAGTGTTGAGTTGCATGTTGGGGGCATTATGGCATACAACACATAACAACCGAGGTGGCTGTTGGGTGATGGGTGATTTATTCAAATGGGAACAAGTGACAGTCTGCTCTTAGTTTGTTAGCAAATGAACATAAAATGGCTTTTACGCAAAATTAACAATCCCAGCAGACGACAGCAAACATGACTAAATTGACTAGCAAACTTTCGTTTAACGTTTGAGTTGGGAATTTGTTCCTTGAATAAATGACTTGTATTGCGTTTTAGTAATATTTGTATAAAGCAAACTCATGAAAGCAGTACACGATACTTGAATAAACTGTATTTAAACGAGAATATTGTTTTTACAATAAAACAGGAAATACATGGAAAATACGCCTATCCTGAAAAATACACACGAAACTCTTGTGAAGCTAATGCAAGACAATTTATTATATTTCCTCTTCCCCTGGTTATTTTGAGGAAAACTTGTAACATGACGAAATATATTTTCAACACTAACTTTTTGAGCATTCGAAAACGGAGAACTGTTTATTGCGGGTGTCATTTAGTTTAATTATTGTTAATGACATCCCTGGTCTGCCGGGTAAACAGTTTAAACTTACTTTCGCGTAAAGATTTACGTTTACGATTCGTCTAAAACGTACATTTTCTTAAATTCTCCATCTTACTTCTTAATAAGATTGAATGACATATAGAAATATATATCAGACATTTTGCTTTGTTTAACCTGAACTTGTTCTGAAAAATATCATAAGGATTTATGTCAGCATGTCACAGTACAAATAAAACACATGTAAGACGTAAAATCTTCTTTTTGCTTTTATATCTCCCCAACAAAATATGATATTGCTCGTGTCTGAGAAAATACAACAAATGAAGAATGCTTATGTAAGCATACAAACCTACTCAAAGATATAAAATATTTCATTAAAATAAAATACACACACAATACGTTTCCTCTTGTTTGATAATAAATGTGAGAAAAAGTACAGCTTCTACTATGTTCTCTTGAAAAGATACTACTGAAATCACAATGTGTCCAGAGTCCAGAGAGGCAAATCCCATTTGATCCGGACTGACTGCTTCGATAAAATCCTCAAACACAATAAAACTGGGTTGAATTGAAAGAAAATGCCAACGTATAATAGCAATAAGTTCCATCCTAGCCAAAGAGCACATTTTGGAGAAAAGGTCTAATTCTACTAGCGTAAGTGACATAAACAGGATTGCTATTGCTGGCATCAAATCAAATCACTGGGAGTTTGATCCGTAATCGTGATCCATTTCAACAACAACAAAAAATGCAATCATATCAACTAGTAAGTGGGAACAATAGATGCCAAGTGAACCTGACAGCTGCAACGAGGATGATAAAAAGAGAGAGAGAGAGACCTACTAATTCCCAGGATGTAAAAGATGGCATATGTACAATTGGGGTTTATAACAAGAATGAATGCTGGATGTTAAGAGAGAGAGGAAGAGAGCCATGTACAAGATTTAAAATGATATTACACTTACTACACACTACAATACACAGTTCTGCAAATGATATGATGATGATGATGATGACATGATAATAATTGAAGTTATTGAGTCGAGGATAAATTTTAAAAACATTCTTTGTGTATACCTATTATACTATTATATAACCTGAAAAAAAATCTCCAGCTTCAAAAGGTACATTGAGTCGTACCAAATGGATTTTTCTTTGTCTATTTGGGAGATTGTGGATTGTTTGTTTATGCTTCGTTTAAGCTTTCATTTTGTTGTTGTGTGCAGCATTATCATATCGAGTTGATTGAAAATTCAGAGAAACAGAGAAAGACGATGAAACTTCAGCTTTTATTTCTCTAAATGGGCTTTCAAGAAAACAGCGTTGTAGAAATATCCATCTTCTCGTATTTAATTCACCAAGGTATAGATTTAATGGATCTGTTGGAGATTCAATTTGAGAATAATAATGTCAGCAGCATTGCACTCTTTTTATTGCTGGTGGATGGCATTCCGCAGTGAGTACCAACCAGTATCAAGTTTTATTTTGTGTGCTCTTCCTAGCTATAATGCAATTTAAGAAAATGGCATTCTATTGTGGATCCACTCACATTACCCATTCAGCCCACATACATAATATAATATAACCTTTCCATTTGTGCTTGAGTGTATATTGATTGACAGACAACCAGTCTCCCTGCTTTTACATATCGTCATCCCCAGTCCGTTTTCCGTTTATTATTTCATTATTGATTTCCCTTTCAAAATGTAATAAACGAGACAATTGAAGAAAATGGACTGTTTTCTCAATAAGAGACAGACATCCTCTCTCTCTCTTTCCCATCAACATTTGTACCTCAAGTCGTCATCATCCTCATTGTACTAAAGTTTTGTGGAACTATTCAAAACATTTTATATGTTTTTAGCAGGTTAACATGATCCGCGTGTGCTGTGGAGCGAGGGTTTTCATTGTGATGATCGTATGCCAGTTGGGCTCAACATTTTCAAAATGAACACTTGAGTAAAAGATGAAAATGATTGGGACGCAACTGCAAGTTATGTATATTTTGCACGGTTTATCAGCTGCAGTGTCAATAGACGCACTTATTGTTGGAGAAAATATTGACGCAATTTGAAGTAGTAGACGAATAGTTTGGCTTGTCAAAGCAAGAAGTGATAAAATTTAAAGCGTCAATCAACTCTATTCCAAGAGGGAGGAAATGTTTTCATGTGTGTGTTTCAAGCACCAAAGATTCAAGAGAACTTTTTGAGCAAATATTGATCTCGACGATACTTTTTTCCCTCCCTTCCTGTTATGAGTTTCATGCCTGTGTACAAATATAAGGTATGAAATCAAACTTGCCGTCTTGCCTTTTTTATGCTTTTCCGCTTGATAGTATAAAAACATTGTGACGAGAGAAGAGGAAGCTTCGACAGATGACTTTCTTGAGATATTTTTTTTACTATTTCACGCTGTTCTAAAATAACTTGAAAACGTTGCTATATTGCATTCTACATTGGTGTAAATCGATGAAGTAGTGGTGACATTATCATGATATGCTTGTGAAAAAG
>JAITYZ010003584.1:0-11584 GCA_027744595.1 Paronellides praefectus | reverse complement strand
ATCAAGTATGATTTAACAGTACAATATACGTATAATTTAATCATTTCAAAAATATATATGAGGAGCATCTAAAGAACATAATAATATTGCATTACAGCTGGTTTTAACATAGACGGACTTCATCAACTCATCAGTAAGTTTAAACTTGTTCAGCGTATCAAGCGAAAGTCTAAAATGGATCGAGCTGCAAAAGTGGCTGTTCTTACAATTAGCCTTTCCATTTTCTGTTTTGGGCCGCTATTCTATGTACAAATTTTGTCCGCAGTAACATCTCTCACCGTAAGTTGAAATTAAGCATGAGAAATTTGTAGTTAAAAAAAACTTACAATTAGTCAGGTTTGAAAATGCAACTACTTTTCATTTGCTTTCCAGAAGTCGCACATGACATGGGGCACAGAGAGACTACACCAGGGGACATTTGCCAAGTTCACGAATCTCATGCCAACATTACTTGCATGCCTTCACCCCCTGCTTTCACCTATAGTGTACGTGTACAGATACAAAAAAGTTCGAGAAGAACTCAAGGTTCTCCTCCATAAAATGATCTCAAGTTGCAACTGCTGCTGCGATAACGCTGAAACTTCAACTGATTGCCAAAACGTTGTTCAGCAGTTTAACCATTTAACCCAAAAGCTACCCCCTTATCCTGTTAGTGGTGAAGTTTACCAACAAGTGTTAGAATCTCAGACAGTGTCAGAAGGTGATAGTGATGCTACCATATCAATAAACAAACAGTGTAGATATGAAACGAAGAGGAACGTAACCGAGTTAGGGAGTGCAGATAGTAGTGATCCTTACTGTGAGGTACACCCATATTCAAAAGATCGTTGTGATGATGACCTTGGAAAGCAAGAATACGCTGAGTTTAGTGACATAGAAGGTCAGGAATACAGGAATGAACAAGGAATCTCAGTTAAGCCAAATAATGGTTTCCTTCAAGTTATCAACGGTTGGATGAGTTCTTACTCTCGCCGATGGAATCAGCATCGCGAGTCTGTCACAAGTACTGCCTCATTTATTACACTTCTATCCAATAGAAGCAGGTCGATTCCATCAGAGGATAACCTGGATATAAACTGATATAATGATGAATATAAAAATTGTACGTACTATTTGTTCATGCGTCAACATCATGTAGTATAAGAGTTAGAATTTATGAAATTGGCCTTATTTATGAAAGGAAACTGGACTCCGGATGTTGCTACCCACAATATTTTTTTTTACTTTTTACTAGTCTGCTGCTGATTTCCAGTTAAAGCTATGTTAAAACATTTAATACATATTTTATTCAAACGCTATTCACGTGTGAGAGCATTTTATTATGAACCTAAAATTATAAACTGACATTCACAAATTGTCAATAGAAAATAAACGGAAACTTGATTAAACGCCAAATCACGATTCTCATTCAATTAGTTTTATTTTTTTATTTTTTAACGGCCGATCATTTATGCATTTATTATCATAAAATATATGTACATTTTCACGACAAGCAATGTTTTATTTCAGAGATTATTCTACATAATTAATAAACATACCCACATAAAGTGAATTTTAACAGTTATTTATCATTAATAAATACAATAACATTACAATCAGATATAGAAAATAGTTGTATTCCAGTTATGTACTTATACCTCTGCGCTGTTTAAACGTACGATATGGTTTTTATTTCATATACTGCTTATTATGTTATCTTAAAATACCACAACCGCTTTCACTGGCTATGGATTAATTAGTTCTTGTTCAAAATACTGTTCATTGTAATATCAAAATCAAAGCCGGCTTGTACTCCTTTTAAATTGTAACGGGTACAACACCGTGCTTTACTATGGACCACAAAAATAAAAATTCAGATTGATTGTTCATACCCAGATAAACTTACGCCCTAATTTACGTATATTTTGGAATGTGGAAAATTGGTACGGTACTTAATTCAATGTAATATAGGTAAGCTTTTAAAGCCTAAAGCAAATATAATCATATTATACATGTTACATGCGTATGATGATGATGAATATATATACATACAGAAGTACATACATAATGTTTTATTTCTTAAGTTAGTACTATGAAATAAACTTTAAGGTTGGTACATGATACAGCACTATACTTACCCTTACGAATGCATAAAAAGTAAAAATGAGTAATAATGGTTTAAATAAAAAAGGTAAAACTGCTAAAAGAAATGTAACAACTAACAATAAGAAACGAATAGAAATTATTGGGTTAAAGCACCCTTGGTTCACATTCACAAGCATCATATAACCCCTCTCACTTCACACAACAAATTTGTAGCTCCAGCTGGTGTACTATACTTTTGTACTTTTTTCATACACCTCTTACGATAAATATTGTAACGTTCACAATTATTCACAATAATCCGCTTCGGTCAGGCTCTGACGAAGATATTCAGAATACATAACTTTCTAAAAAAAATAAAGTTGAGTTAATATTGGACATGTTACTGTTAAAAATTACATAATAATTGAACATCAAGTTGTATCAAAAGCATTTTACCTTCCGTTCAGATGCGTTGTCAACAAACTCCAATCCACGTTTCACAATGTTCAGCTCACGCTTCGCCAAGACCTTCTCATTTGCAGAGAAAAGACGTGATACAATTAATAAACTGCCACTGACCACAACTATTGCCGTAACGATTTGAAGATGGTAACCTTCTGGAATCATGTTCCATAGTCCAGCAAGAGGTTTCTATTTTCAAATTGAACATAAATCACTCATTACTTACGGAAATTTTAGCATCAATTTTCATGAGTTTGCAAATGTGAAAGTAAATATTACCATCACGGTATATAATAAATCAGCGCCAGGACCAACATGACGACGCATAGCTTCACGGGTAGCATTGGCAACAATCAAACTGAGGAAAAGTAAAACTGGTAGAATAAGGCCGAGTCCCCCATAGCACCAACCTATAGATTCCGAATATATATTTTTTTTTGGTAAATACTTGCAATACGGTAGTTGTTTTTAATATTTCATGAGTCAAGCAATGTGTGTACCATATTCCCGGTCTATAAATAATAGGCTAAGTCTCAATTAACTTGTTAAATAGGTAATTTTGTTAATACTAACATCTCCTCATCAAAATTATGTGAGACTTTGCCTAATATTTTTTAGATAGCGAATATGGCTGAGATATGTCATTACTTTGTAATTTCCTTGAGAAATTTTTCTTCCGCGCCTCAATATCTGCATTCAGTCTAACCGTTAGTTTCTCTTTGAAAAGGGTTGTATCATTATCCAGATTATTCAACGAGTTCTGAATAGCCTGTTCGATCGTTTTTTCAACAACCGTGCAGACATCTTCAATTTGGTTGGCACATTTTGTAGGCTGTGTGTATTCAATAAATGACATCATGTAACGATTAGCCATTTGCTGTGCCCTTTCGATAAAGTTTTATCTCGTTAAAGCATAAAAGTACAGTATTATCCAACATTATTATGTTCATGGAATGCCTACATGTCTTTTAAAGCGTCTAATTTGAATATGAAAAAATGCTGACATTTCAAAATATTAAATGACATTACACCACGCATAAAAATAGCCATCTAAAGTAAACGTCTCACTCCGCCCCATCAAACAGAGACAACACTTAACAACTACTCTCCATCCACCAAGATTGGTTGAAATTGACATTAAATTAGTTCTGCGCTCTACAGTTCATTAGAAAATGTTTACCACATGTTAAACATGTATACATTTACGACAGGTATATTTGTATGTGCTGGAAAGGTTGGAGCTAATAATAGTATAAATTATTCAATGCACAAAAAGCATAGGTATATAAAAATGGTTGGAGAGTAATAATGCAATCTGTAGAAAGTGGATAAGCGTGTGTAATATAAGCGTAGCAAATAGTAGCACCATTATCGTCACGTATGTAAATATTGATAGTTTTTGGAATAGTAGTAACAGTTGATATTTTTGAAGAAAAAAATATTTAATATTGATCAAGCATTTACACTTCTTCAGAGAAAGCAATATTCGTTTGAGTAAAGTAATGTAGTACCTTGCTAGTTGAGTCGGGCAAATAAATGGTTGGCATATCAAATCCAGTTCGGTTGAGTCCAGGTCGCTTACAGAGCTCCTGTACAATCTGCATCAATACTCTAAATAGAAAATGAAGTACAATTGTACAATATTTCCCGTCATATCAATGGTCATCCAGCATTTAAAAAAACTCGCATTTTTATCTCATTATTACAAAATTACGGAAAAGGGAACAAACATAAAATATTGTTACACAACACAAGTTCTGATAAGCAGCTGCAAAGTTACACGGAAGTGTGGATTAGTTGTGATGTAGTCAAGTAAGTGGATGATTAAAAAGAAACTGATTTCACAAATTTGAATTGTGAAGTAAAGAGATTGGTTTCATGGGTATGATACTATTCTCATTCTCATCATATGTATATAGGTATAAACATATATATTAGGAATTTACACTTGCAAACGGACAATTTGGAGTCCAAATTTTGGACGGGTCTTACAAATCAAATGTAATAAGAAAAAAATCTTTACTACTCTTTACTTTCTTTATATAAGAAAAATGAATGAATGTATGTGCTGATGTATTACTATGTGTCATGATAACTACACGACTACAATCGAATGCTATATAATATTCTCACTTTCTCAAAATTAACAGTAAAAATAATATGCAATATTTAGACTTTAAAAGCACGTACGAGAAACATTGTAGTGACGAATGATGTAAAAAAAATTAAATAAAACACGTATTAGCTATATCCCCTGCAATGGTGAATACACAAACATCAAGTATAAATTCATGTAAAAGTGAACCATTTTTGTCAAATGCATTCTGTATCTCATCTTCTTGGAATCGCTTCAAGGTTGAAGGTTTGCCAATGCAATCTGAAAATGACTCATCTTCCTTGTTTCCTTATCAACAAAGAGAGATACTTCATGTAACGCAACGTAGAGAAGTAAATTTTTTCCACAATGGCAACAATAAAGCAAGCAAAAACCAATCTGTGTGGTATCAGTATATAATCTCTTTTCATCATAGGTCTGCCGATTGGGAAAAAAGGCACAACATTCAGGATTGATATATTATGCATAAATAGTAATATTATGAGTACTAGCTGACTGCATTGTTATGTTAAAGGGGGTTGCAATAACAAACAACCAATGAAATATTTACATTTGTAGGCAAGTAGCTTCTGAGGCGGTCTTTTCCTGCATCACACCTTTTGCCATTGCTTATAATCTACAGATATGGTAAGCATGCTTGCACTCAACAAGTGAAAGTTTACAAATCACAATGTAATCTGTTCAAGTCTCGTGTATGCAACAAACGTATTAAGACTGCATTGCTGAGATTGGAAAAAAGTAACAAAGCCTACAGAGAGAGAGGGGGAATGACTCACCAAGCCAAAGTAGGGTTTCGTTAACGTCAAAGGGGTAGTGCATATCTCCATCTACCAATCCAGGTGTATCGATAAATGTAACCAAGTTGAACTTCCGTGCTCGAGAAGTGCTTATCTCTGTCGTTAGGTAGTCGATCACACCTGTAAGTCAACACATAATTCATCGGTAATATAAAAAAGGTACATTGAAGGTATCTAGATTAATAGGATGTTTGATGACGCAAATAAACTAAATATTTTGAAGGTTTCAATTAGTCGTGAGTCATGATTGTAAACAGCAAAATAAGCAAATAAATATCTTGAGCTTTTTGAAGCGTATATTACGTAGTAGTCATGTTTCAATAGTACGCACATGATATTAACATGTATTCATGAAAATAGTAGGTTTTAGATTCTTATTAATTTAAAAATGAATTCAGTAATGGCGAAAACTAGGAGGCTCTTCATAAAATATTTCATTCAAGCAAGCCATTGCATTCATGCTTGTTATAACAAATCCAACGCTACAGTTTGTTGGTTAAATAAACGGTCATACGATCATGAACAAAGTGAAATTTAAATGTAACCCTGTAACCGGATGTGGGCACGTCCTCGGACAGAACAACAAATTGGCCCAACGAGGAAAACAGAAATGTAAACGGCAAATTGAAATAGCTGTTTTTGTTTTTGACATTACTAAATGGCTTGAATTGTAATTATTCATTCGAAACTAAGAGGAAATAAGCGGTTTAGGGGTTTGGATTTTTGGAAAGAAAAACAGAAAAACCTCGGCCTTTTCAATATTATTCAATTTGCCAGAGTGTACTTTAGCATAATCCCAAAATCCAATTCATTAACCCACGATTGGACTGAAGATTTTGCGGGTGAGAAAGGAATGTAAAAATGATTAGAATATACATGGATTAATTAATGAAAACCATAATTCTTGCTATGATGAAATTAACCGGTATTGATAACAGTTAATATAAAAATCTACGTACCATAAGAGCTACAACAGTTGTAATTGTTAGAAAGGATGCTTTCTCACAATTGTAACGATCAATGTTCAAAAAAAACCATTGCCAATGCTCAATACTTTATTGTGTAAAATCCTTTACGGGTAAGAGTGAGAAATTCTCACTGAGAATGTCTTCGTTGGTAACGGGAAAACCCAAAACGACGTTTCCCACATATGAAGACATCTTAATTTGTATCATTATTATCGTCATTAATCGGTTAAAGGAAAATTGTCAAAATGTCCCCCGTCGAAAAACATATGAACTCGTTTGAACTAGAAGTTTCAATAATAATATACAATAGGTATATGTACATTATATGAAAAGCACACATGAACAAAGTGTGTTGGATATGGTGGTTAAGCGTACAATGACTAAATTTTGGTATTTAGACAGCGGCAATAATATGCAAAGATGCATGTAAAGAATATGAAAAAATAACTGTCCAACTTCATATTTGATATTAAGGTTGAATAATATGTTTGTATTTATATGTACAACATTCCACAATATTTTTTTTACTAATGATGAGATACCTCTTTATCATCCCATGCCAGATGTTTTTGAGGTTTCGCTTTTATCGAATGGATGGACACTTATTACGAAAGTATAAGCAAGAACTCTACCACATCCCTAAAGGAAGTATTAGCAGGACCCTTATAAAATCCTCCACACGAGTCGAACGATTCATCAGTGTGTCTCAGACTCTTGTTGAAGCACATCAATCTTCTTTTTGCCTTCCATATTCCACCAGTTTTCTTACCATTATCATATCACATAACTTTATCCCTAATTTTTGTTTTGCTCGACATTACTTGAAACAGACTTGTTCACTCTGAGTGAGCATTATATTGATATCTGTAATCTTCTTCTTTTTTTTACTACTTTAGCCCAAGTGCACTGCGTGGAAAGCCCAAGTCTAAAACAAAAGAAAACAAACTCATACTATTTATGAGTTATTATTGCGCTTTCCATTACTACCATTATACAGTAAGTAATTCTGCTGACCAAAACTCACACTATCAGTAACATGCCGAGACAGTATCAATGCAGACACAGGCACAACCATTCTGCTATTTGCATCATGTATTGATACAAGAAAGAGTACGCAGAAAATTGCATCAATGATCAGTAGCGCATTACACTTGAGCCTTTCAACACTCGATTGAACTCCATCAAGCAGAGTCCTCCTGTCCTCATGGAGTGTCATCACCATCAGAGAAGCAGAGCAGCCCAGAGGGGAGCAAGTGCTCATTTAATCCATTCCAGTCCTGAGCGCCCAACAAAAACCTCACAGTGCAGTTCTTTATAGGGCACTTTGCATTTGTATTAAAGTGGCAAGCTGCCCATTAAAGGGCTATACTTGTGAGGGGTTTATCATCGCAAACAAAAAAGGACTGAGAGAAGCAGAAGCAAAGCAAAAAGATGACAGAGGCAATTGAACTTACCCGGATAGTTTTGTAATGGCCGCAAATGAGGGTAAAGTTCCAACGTCGCTTTGCCCTGTAATAAAATTCAGTAAGTTAAATTATTCAAATACCTACTTATATACTTTCCATACGTGCTAAACTTTTAATCAAGTAACATAATACTTGGGTCTTGAATCGCGATCTTTTAAATTGTGCCACGTAGGAATACTTTAACATTATGAAGAATTAAATTTTCAGCTAAGTTTACCTTCAGCGTATCGCGTTTCTTTCCACTCACAACAAAGAAGTATCCCTGAGTTTCAATGGCAACTCCAGTCTTCAAAATAGTTTCTTCAATGTACCTTAAACATTTAAAGGGAACATGAGCATTTATATGCAATTAAAAAACTTATTTCAAGGTTTCCAAGTTTTCCTCTACTTATTTTTAGCCTCTATGTTCATTCATTTAAGTGCATGAAAGTGAAATGGCTGTTTGTGATGCAGGGTTTTTTATTAAGCGCATTCTAATTTTCACAGCCATTAATATCCACATAGATTCAATTTGATCACTCATGTTCAATTCTTTGGCGTACTTACCAGTTGATGAAACTTGACTTTCCAGCAGAATGATTTCCAAGGAGTAAAACAGTAATTTTCCTCCTCGGCATCCGTACATCGATATCAAGCAGTTTGCCAAGATCACAAAGACCTTTATAAAACAGAGGAGTAAAGTAAATATTGTTGACATGAGTAAGTATTGTTGTGGTCGCACTCGCTTTATAAGAAAATTATTAGCTAAAGAATACGTTTTCCGACCATGAGATGATGAGATAAAGATTAGCAGAAATAGAAAGAGATCAACAAAAATTCATAGCATAAAATGAGTCATTTGCTATTTGTATGACTAATATTGAGTACTATTTGGCATGTCGGTAGCTATTTATTAATATTTTTCTACATTCTACTTTACCCTATTTCTTGAGCCGCATATTATTATCAGGGAAACAAAAGATTTTTTTTTACTTATTTCACTAACATCCATTTCATTCCTTTTCAAAAAAAAAACAATGGAAACTGAGATAAATAATATAAAGCACAAGCGTGCTGGTATGTATGTACGTATTCTCATTTGTGCTTTCTCAAGATAAGTAGTTGTTGAAATTCTTTCAAGTGAGTTGTACTGAAATGATGTCAGTGACATCCTGAAAGAGCACTCAACATGGCCAACTTAAAATAATGCAATGGTTTGGGCGTGACCTTTCATGACAATCATTTGGCTTAATTGTCACCATCTGGCAAAATTAATTAAATTAAGATTTAATGAACAAATCTTTATTTAAAGACTTTCTGTTCTGTAGAGATTGTGTATGCCAAATGACGATTGTCTGACAAACAGAGAAGTGAAAGCACTACGCCTCTTGTACAATGTGCCATAATGCCCCAAAAATCTTTATATGGTCTAACCCTCAGGGGATGGAAGATGGCAAATAAAATGAGCCAATATACTTCAAGTATTTACAGCAAAACCCACAAACTAGTGCAATTATCGTTCACCAATCTTTAAAATGAGCAGTAAATTAAATCAAAACATCGATACAGTTTTATTTATCTCACATTATTAAATTATTTTCGTGCAACTGCAATATTTGATTGTGTAGCATAGGTTTTAAAAAGATTATTTTAAAACAATTATATCCGTTTTCTAGCATGCCAGTGACATTTTGTGGGCTAAATTTAACCTTGCGTAAGTACTCATTAGGTAAGGGTAAAATATTTGACACTAGTAGTAAAATACTCAAATTAAAAATCTGATATTTGTGAAATAAACTAAATTAAAACTTTCAGGCAAACAAAACGAGAAAATATAATGATTGACTAAAACGTAAGTAAAATGTAAAACGAAAATAAAATGGACATATACACCACAAAAAGCACAAACCATAACGTCCGGGTTTTAAAGATACATGAGCATTCTGAATCCCATGACGCAAGCTCTTCGCTGCTCTTATGTATGTACCTATACTGCTTTTATATAATATATGTGATAATTACTATTATCATTCCATGTAATTTTAATTACATTAAAATAAAACTTGATTTGGATTTGGTAACCCTGTAGGCCATTTCTTAAAAATTGACTATAGTTATAGGCTAAAACCTACGCCCTGTGCGTGGATTACGCCCTGACCTACAGTTATGCTCCCAAATGCTCTATCATAAAAATCCTTTTTCAACGGTGTCATATTGTGTTCCGGGACTAACTGTAATTAAAATATTGTTCTCCTTGGCAAGGAGTCCTGTCCGAAATTACTTAGGCTAACCAATTATATACAACACCACCAAGTTTTAAAGAACAAATAGCTCTTGTATTCATCTAGCTGCCCGAGTCTGCCTCTAATCATTGCCATGGATTTGGATTTATAACAAAAACTTTGTCAAATGCTCCTGTCAATGTAAATGAATTGTGCACGCACACACAAGTCAATCAAAACCTTGAAACGGGTAAACTGTCAAAAATGTCTTTTACCAAAAATGCTTAATTTAAACATCACATCACATTTAAACCTTAAGATGTTTTTTCGCCAATCTTTCACCTATGCAAAAGCAAGTATTCCATTATGGAATTTACATACATCATTGCCACATGAAAACGCAAACAAAACATTTTGTTATAAATTACAGTCGCTAAATTTGATTGGTTAAGCATTTAACTGGTTTGAAATACATATGTATGGTAGTTAAATTTCGTTTGTCATGGATAACAGAGTTTCAAACAAATGAGTTGAGCAAGTAAGTTACTAAATTGGTGCCTGCTACTCGTACCAAAACTATGAGTTGTTTTTTATTTTTAAATCAATATTATTCTGAAAGCATAAGTTGCCACTTGTGAATTAAAATGACTACTTTAAAAAAAACTATTAACTTACCAACTTCCTTTTCCATGTAAAGGTTGAAAACCTCGTTTAATATCCGCTCATTTAAGCTGAGGACATGTTGATCCAATGTGTTCGTTGGAGCTCGAATGTGTTGGTTACCGGTAAGCCTGTTTCTTAACTTTGACCCAGACATTTCAGCTATTCCTGTGACTTCGCAGTCGTAGGGTTTGTAAATATAAAAGTGATCACACACAGGAAGAGATGTCCTGCTGTTTAACGACGGAATACCACAAAGGTTCGTGTCACTACTGGGATAGGGATTCCAAACAGATCTTGTTTGAGTTGCTCAATTACTGCATTGGTTCCGCCAAAATAAACTTAAGGCTCTCTAAATATAAAGAAATTGTACATTTTTAACAATAATTTCTATACAAATCATGTATCTACTACCATCCAACTTTTGAACGATGACATGACAACAATATTACAAACAATGAAAAATTACCTGTTGTGATTTGTTTGGAAATTACGAGTAAAATAAATGCACAGTGTAACTGTCAGCGGATTCGGCAACAGATGAAAGTTTCCTGACGACAATTTTGGTATTTAAAAACAACCATCTAAAAGTTGAAACCAGTTGGACTCGCTAATAATAACTAACTAGAAACTAGAACATGAAAAAGGGAGTTCAAAAAACACACGTAATGTAGTTTAAAAATGAAGGGAAGAAGTTGGAAACCAAAGACAGGAAATGATAGAATGAATCAATCAACGAACATGCTACTACAAACAAGTAATATAATGCCAGATCATTTAGAGCCTACTGCTGGTGTAGATTATTGTTGCCTAAGTAATTTCGGACAGGACTCCTTGCCAAGGAGAACAA
>JAITYZ010003583.1:0-19374 GCA_027744595.1 Paronellides praefectus | reverse complement strand
CCCGAAGCATCATTAAGTTCGGGTAGTCTTTCTGGTGTTTCAACAAACACAATTTAATTTTTTAACTGAGTATGAACACAAATTAGTTTAAATGTATACGACAAATATGCATTCTAAATAACGGATCACAGTGGGTCTTTATTGCCCCATGTTGTGTCAATTTAATCAAAAAATTCCATGCACATTCTTTTCTATTAATCATTGTCGCAACCATCAGAGCACATACGCGAAGACAAATATTGCAGCTGCCAACTTCATCTTCTTTTGAGTTCTTCATACGTATCAATATAACGAATTACACAAAGTCCTTTGATATTTGCTCATTACATTTACACAACCTGTCTATGAAAAACTTTCAGGTTAAAGCTGATCGTAAAAATGACGTCATCATCATCGATGGTTTAACTGATATATAGAGAAGTTCTAGTTCAGTAACTAATATCATAGAGGTGTACGAATTTATTATTCAGTAATGTCACTGAGTGACGCGTGACTGCACATTTACTCTAGAACACGCTCTAAATTTCACAATTTGACACACTTTGCGATCCATTGCAATATGGGTATTGCAAAAATCACACCAGGGTCTTTAAAAAAAAGTTAAGTCCTGTTTCTTGAAATCCAAACTAATCAAATACTCTGAGTTGGTTGTGTGTACTCCACATGCCCGAATATCTGTCGCAATAATCAACAATCTTAGTGCCCTCGTGTTTTGATTTGCCGCAATACCCTAAAATCCGTAGGTATTTACATATCAGTGACACTATAAAAGCTTATCTGGGCCAAGAATAACGCTGCGCTGTTTTCTTAATTTCCCATTTTAATGTTCTTTGTTACTTGGAAATCCTAAAATGCAATTTTTTACTTGTACTCAAATAATTACAAAGTGTAAACATACAGACACATAAGAATCAAAGATTAAAAAAAAGTGCAGTCTCATTTTTCAATTGCTGTTTTGTAGTAAAATATTTACATATTACCTAGTAACCCAACAAACATGTTACGACATCACAGGACAACATGAATTTTTTTTTTACTGTTTTGTCTTAACTTTTTCTTTGAATTTCTTTACCAGTCTCTTGGGACTACGGGGCACAACAAGTAGAAAGGAAATTGAGAGTTTACAATCATGTCAACCATCTCAGCCAAGCCGTTGTCGGTGCATTTCACATAATCTGTCATTTTCACATATGTACTTGTTCACTCTCGCGCTCTTACTTGTTTCTATTTCATATAACTTTTTAATCATTTTTTAATACAATCACTAAGTTGGTTTACAAAGAGAAAGAATTTCAGGATTGTAAACAGGCATAATTAATTAACCAGAGACATGTTGCTAGAGAGAAGATTAATGTGATTTCGTGTTTCAAATTAAACAAAACGCTTTTACGAGGACCGCTGTATGGGGAATTGGTCTGGCCGTCTTAATGTCTGTCTGCGCCATAACTCGCAAACTCTTCAAACTATTTCCTCTCAAACATGTTACATAACATAGGTACTGCTAGAGAAAGAATGCAAACTATTATTTTGTGACACTGTTGCACACATCCCCGTAAATTTATGCCTTTGAATCAGCAATTAGTCAAGAGAGTTTGTTTATTCTTATAATTAGCTCGGTTAAACTTTATTTATGGACAAGTACCTATCTACTTTCGGCTAGGAACTACCTAATGCTCCATTCAAATCTAATGCTTTTCTTTTGTGAAAATGTCATTATTGCACTGGTTTTTTTTACAATAGTGCAATCTTTAATTCCGTGAGCCAACTTTCCCTCAGGTCAGCGATCACATGGCGCATTGCTTGACTTACACAATCTACAAACAAAGTCGATATCTGAGTAACAAAAGAAACTAGTTGACGTCGACAACTAGAAAGTTTATAGTTTCAAAACAGGGATCCTTCGTCAACACGTTACAAGGGTGTATTTTTGTGCATCACTTTTTTGGACGCACACAACGCAATAGAAATCAATGAAAAGAAGGATAACGAGCTCTGACTTGATGTCAACACGGCAAAGCGACATTAAATAGTAGCCTGTTGTTGTTTGGCACAAGTAAAATGTAGAAGTTTATGTGGTAGAATAATTATAAATAAATAAATATGCATACTCAGTATGTCGCAAAAAAACCATGCAAATGGAGTTGACGGGATTTAACATTCATTGAACTTCTCGTTACTCACTTCTCTGCTTCGTTTTTGTTCCAAGATATTGAAAGTTTGGAACTCAGCTATTCGGCTCATATTAAATTTAACAGATAAGTAGCTCAATTGAGAGTTATGCATAGCATATATTAGAGTATTAAAGTCATTACATTGCATGTACTCGAATACCTATGTTTTTTATCTTCTAGTTTGCATTGGCATACTGTCTGACGAAGACAAAATGCTAGTATTTAGTACATAAACATACATGTAGCAATGTCTTAACATGCTTAGAATTTTTTCCATTATCCCTGGTTATCCATTTGCAGATGTTTAAAACTGCTCAATTGGTAGTTTGTTATGCCAAATTGGAATTGGATGAATTTTTAAGGACACTAGGTTACACATATGTTTTAAATTAAATTGGAGAGAAAATCGATTATTGCAACTGGAACAGTTTGATTGCATGTAAACTCTACACTAAGACGTGAATAAATTGAAAGGAACCCCAAAGAACTTACAATTAGAGACACATCCAAACATACACTGACATTTATTTGTGTTTTTTAAAGCAGTGTAGCTCGACGTTATGCTTGTATACAAGATTTGCAAAGTTTGGCGTTGAGATTGAAACAATAATAATAATATTTATATGCATAGGTATACGTATATGTAAGTAAATACTGTATGCTTACTTACATGCACGCGCATTTGGACACAACTAAAATTTAATTAAAACGTCAAATATACTATAAACTATAAACTTGTGCGGGATAAATTCGTCGAACTAGACAAAATGTTGCCCTTGTGGTAAACATCACGATTAAAAATGATTTCCCATAAATAAAAAAAATATTGAATGTAAATTTGAACTTGATTGATGTAACATAATGGCGCGAAAAAAAAATCGACTTCTCATTTTACAACCAAATAGATGATAAAGGTATAGAGCAGGTGTAATAAGGTAAAAGCTAAACGGAAACGCAATGATAAATCAACATGATTGTATTGATTATATGTATGTATGATGATTCATCATTGATGAATGATTATAGAAGGCATTGTACCACCAGCCACTATAATCACAAGCATTATTGTATACGATTATGCAAAAATACTTTTTATGTTGGCGGTGGTAATGAGGTGCAAAAAATCTTAATGAAAAGAGGAGTCATTGATAAAAATACAGGTGTACAGCTTTACCGTATTTGTACTATCAAAGTTCCTAACCATGTCATAATTATCTAAAAACTCATCATAATCATACTAGTTGACTCGCCTTTCGCCTTGCTGCAATTACAGCATCACGTTCCTAGGGAACTTGTAATCTTGCCATATTCATATGTGCATTTGTCCAAAACTTCAAGTTGCAAATGTGCAGCATTAGCTTTTATTCTGCATCACGCGAGAGACGTGTTTCTACGCAAATACCTAGTCCATTCCAATGAAGTTACAATACTGTTCTCACTGCAATTAATATTGCAACTTTTGATTAGCAATTGCATACCTACAAATAATGTTGAGTCGCATAAAAAGGTGCATTTTTTTCTTTACACGGGTGGCAGTAATGGTCGTGGAAAGGAACACTGCAGCGACTATTGAGATGCTGGTCGAGTGTGTGCATCCCTCTTGCAAGATTAATGTTCACCTACCAAGATTTCGATAAGGTCCTCATCCCTAATTTGGAAGTTACCATCAACTTCAAGCCATCATGGTCTTGTCTTGTCATCCACCACAAACAAAAACTTGATTATTATCCTTCTACCTGCAATAAAATGTATTACTTCGCCTTGTGTGTAATCAAATTTAAGGAAAAAGGGTCCTTTTTCTTTTACACGCAGGGTGCAGTCAACGCAACAGCTAGTTAAATAAGCAGTAGTGCTCAGAAAATATAATATTTCTAAAGCTGGTCAGAAAAAATAAATCTAATGCTTGTAGGCAGGCATGATATAATAATAATGATATACAAGTGAGTTAAGGGAATCCCTGCATACAAGGGACGTTCTTTCAGACTTGTAAGTATCAAGGCAAGACTCCTTGTATCGCTGAATCATAATAAGTTTCATAGCCCATACATTAAAAAGAGTCCTCCCAGCTTCTTCCTTTTCGTTTTGGAAATTGTGAAGAAGAAAAATTAGTCGCAATAAAAAGTAGTTGACATAAATTTTCCTGTTGTGTAAACAACTGACACCAAATGATTTTTAGTGATCTGCATTAATTACAATGAGGCGAATGACAGTTTCCTGAAATATACTAATTTGTGATGATCTTGTTGCCATAGCATGATTTTAATTTTTTAGGTGTGTTAATAAAAGTACAAAATGAGGTGTAGTTATTTCATTGAATTGTAATATTTTTTTTCAAAAAATATAATAAAATTTACTGTCCACTCCCTTAATGACTTTAAGAAATGACATAAAACTCAGTAATTATGGCTCTACGACGTGGATGACCGAGTTTTTTTTATAAATAAATAATATGGTATATGTGTTGCATTCTTGTACCCACATTTGCCCACCATTGATGATAGTCTTTGTCACCAGAGGTGTTTACCAAAAAGTGTTATTTTTCAAACATAATATCATGATGTACATATCATATCAAATATATGTAGGTATTCTTATATAATTTGTATACAAGTCAGAAAATAAATAGACACTAAACTGTCAGTTGTGACAATAGTGATAAACTTTTACTTTTTAAGAGGTGTCGTCGTAGTTCCACTTAATAATAATAATAATAATATTATTAGTTGATTTTGGTTAGCTATTATTATTCCACAAATAAATTAAATTTTTGAGAATTGATACGTAGGCATGTTTGCACTTTACAGGTGCATAATTTTCCAACCTGCAAAGCTACGTCAGATCAACCAAGTGTGAGCAATTTATGTGTTCTTAATATCATTTAATAAGCACTCCAAATCGTTTTTATTTATTGATATTGATTACTGTTGTTGTCATGCGAAAAATTTCTGCAAAATAATACAAGTAAGCAAATGGTACCACTATCGGAGAAATTATACATGTGTTCATCAGCAGAGTATCTCGTTGCTTTTCAACTTTTTAGTACATAGGTACCTGATATAAAAATACCTACATTGTAATCTTTATATTCATGGCATATGTTTTGATGTAGCCTGTACTGTAGTTTCCCAAGTACATAACAAAAAGTAGGTGGATGAACAGATTAAAATTTTATTGATTCCATACTTTTTTCTATAGTTCTACGACGTTACATCATCATAGCTGTAATCATGTGGGACTAGGTGATATCATTTGTTCTCCTCCTCCAGTGATGATGTATGTATTAATGATGGTAGACCTTTGTCTCAAACGTTGGAATGACCTTTGTCCCAAACACTTGTGTACTCCACTAATTTACAACTACTACACCCTACACCACCACATTTCTACTCGAAAAGTACTGAACTTGTCGTGAGTCGAGTGGATACGTAAGTGTTAGTCTCATTGTCAGTAAAAGATTTATCATATTATGCGTGTGATGTTTTGATTGAAGGAATGGGCATGACCATGATTTTATGAGAATAAGTACAATAATATCAAAACCTATATACCATGAGTTCTTATCTTACTAATTCACTTCGAATTACCATCATTATAACACAAACATTACATGACTTGACATATGAAGTGAATCGTTTAAAAGGGATGATGAGGGAATGGAATGATAAATATAAATTATCAAAATTGGTATTGCTAAATGTCGACTGATTTAACAGTTTTTGAAATACGGTGCTCGAAGTTACACACGAATGGAGGAAAGCTAGTTGTTTTAAGCAACTGAAGCTACGCTATTTTCATTTTTAAGAAATAAGAAATAAAGTTTTCCCCAATCAAATGGACGTACTTCTCATTCTACTTTGTGTTACGACGAGCATCAAAATGATCAAGAATTTTCGGAAGTGATTTTATACTAACTCTTTACTTGCATAATCGTTTGCTTAATTTTTTATCATTGTAACGACCAGAATGAACATTTATGACAACAATGGCATGACAAAAGCTTTGTACCCATAGTGTAAACTCATTATGACTGGAGTGTCAATGTGATATTTTAGCAACTTGACGCGAACTTCTACTAGCATTTGTCAATGTATCATTTATAATTAAGGTACACTATCAAACGTTTAAACAAAAGTGTTGAGTGTTGAATCTATTCCAAGGGAAAAGTGAACGTTTTTGTACAAAACAAAGCATCAAATACGTTTATTAATTAATTTAATTTAATTAGAATGTCACTTCACGACAGTTTTCTTGTTCAAGTGAAAAATCTGGCTGATGGACGTAAAATAGCATTAACACCCAACAACCCAACATCATACAATTAGTGGTCGCACCGCGTTGCACTTGATAATGTGCAAGATTTTTTAGCGGAATATAATATGATATGTGGTACTTGGATAGATAAACATGTAATGTAGGTTGCATACTTGGCCTTGCACTTTTGGAATAAAGAGATTATAATTGACGTAGCTGAAAATGTCTAATAATTCTGATCAATTATAACAAATTACGACATGCCACGTTTATCATACTTGAAACACTCTAAATCTAAAAACATGTGTGTGCTATTCCGAGTTTTTAAATTGCAATTTTTAATGTTTTATCAAAAATATTACGTATGTTATATGAATTTTTAAAAAATACGCGTATATCGCTTTATATCGCTTGACCAAATGAGGTGGCAGATGAACAGACATACAGAAATAACACCTAACCATCATAACCAATTCCGCTCATGTCAAAATGCTTTTGCCCCAAAAACATATGGGGTGTTCATAAAGTTTTTGCTTCAAAATAAAATTTGATTACTTCTAGGTGGATAAATAAAGATTACAAATAGGATTATATATATACATCATATCAAACTAAAATTAAAGAACTAGAATCCGTGACATATGTGCATAGCTGAAGTCGACACCGGTCAACACTCTCCAAAACCGATCCTTCCATTTTAATGTTCTAGTTCTATGCCAGCATAGAATGCTTTTATTATAATGTGATGGGGCTATGTGAAACGTCATATGAAAAAATTATTGTATTCTAATCCAAGATTTCTACTCACCGTAATGCTCTTTTATTTGGGGGAGCGTTTTGAAAATTGATGTAATAGAAAAGAAATTTAGAACAAATTGGTGTATTTAAAACCACGACATAGATAACCTGCATACAGAGTCTGTATTACAGACAAGATGAATACGTCTGTCGGACTTCAGATATTCTCTTTATATTGGTATTTATGCCATACAATTTCAACTTTTGTTTGGTTAATTATACACAATAAAAAACTTTCGTTTAGTGCAAAACTTTACGGACACCCTGTATTATGTAAATAGGTATGTGAATGAATTCGTTGTGTTACTGCAGCTTCACAAGAGCTCGTCTAACTTGATTTGTAGTCTCCGCCAACCAACATGAACAAAAGTCACAAATGTGAAATGACAACACCAAAAGAGATTTTATTTCAAGATAATCCAAGAAACGCATTTATTATGCTTTTCAAATTAATCAGACAGGATGTGTAACATGGATACATGATTACGATCCTCTTAATTTCCAATGCCAACCTCTAAATTTTTTCACATACATGTTACTTTTTTTACTTTTTTATTTTTTATTACGACTGTACACGATTATCACCTACATACTCTCTTGTATCTTGCTTCCCAAAAAGCATTCTGAAGATTTCTCTTCCGCCACTTAACATATTTATTATTTCGACGTTTTTCTTACATTTCATTGAAATTCTCAAAGAAAATTACTGATTTTACGAGTTTCTTTTACACGAGTTCTGTGTTTTTGTCGTTACAACATGATTTATCAAGTCCATCCATGAAATAGCATTTCCACCTTTTACTTGCTTAACCCTTTCTGGACTATTATTGCCCTAAAAACTGTTTTGCTGTATGAACTGTTCATGTGTACATGAAAATGAGATTCAACCACTTTGGAGCGTTACTCCAAACTACATCCAAAAGTTAATAAATCGATGTCGACTTTTTAACATTCACGCCCTCAAATAAAAAACATAATCATCCTTCAACTGATTTTTTTTGCATACCGTTTTCGTGTGCTTCAGGTGTAACTCAGTATAATATAACAACAATAACACATATGGTCTCAATCTGACAATAAGTCAAAATACGCAATGCATTCCACAAAGGAACAAAAGATAATATATTTAATTTGAGCAATAAAAATAAGCTAAAATCTTTCCTAGCAGAAGATTATTATTCAGGGAGAGAAAAGATGATCTCATTTTGTGCTCCTTAAAAGACAACAATGTACATACATTTGTGATATTAAATATTAATTTAAAGTTGACTGAAAGAGTAAAAGTAACTATTCTTGTCTGTCAGTCAGAGAATGTTTCTTTTTGAGTGAATGAACCCACACACTCATCTTGGTGTCGTGTGGACGTCGAGAGGGAGAAGTAAGAAACATAATCATAATAACAATAATATGAGTTGTCTAACCTTTAACACCCTGTGCATCCAATTCAGCTAATAAAATTCCTTATGAGAGCAAATCAGCAAGAAAGGTCCATATATGGGTACAATGAGATGCAGAACAGAGAGGAACGAAGCAACTCAAGTGAGGAAAGAGAACCAGAGCGAAAGGCAGCAACCGCAAACCATTTAAGCCAACAAAGTAGCGAAGCGGAGACAAACAAAAAGTTTGTTTCAAATTTCATGTCGATCAGTCTAACTCTAACCCTTTATGAAATACAGTGATGATGTATGATGGAAGGTCAATCTATTTGATCCAAACAATCGATCAAAGTTTGTAACCGTTGTGTCTTTATTGGATGCAGCAACTTCAACCTTCTCAAGTGTATGAATTTATGCATGGACAAAGAGACGTACACATGGAATGAAATTTCGATGCTGCTGAAACTACGCTACTTGATAAACAAAATACTATTAAATGCAAATCCACTACTCTAGTTTTTACGACTCTTGTTACTTCCCATATTTTTTTTCAATTGCTCACAATACACGATGCTTGATGAACAAAGTTCATTTGGCGCTACCTAACGAGGGTCCTATTTAAAAAAATCTATATTTGATTTGATACACCAACGGGCAGTTAGTTATGAACATGCAAATAGCACAGAGACCTTGGTGTACAACAGATAAATTTCTTATCAGGCCAGTGGAGTTTGGTAATTTTGTCATTCGGTCAAAATCATTTTGTCCATTTTTGGCCCTAAATGAAGCTCATTAAGTTTTTATAATGAGTCGTATTGTATTGTAGGTTGTTGTGATAAATCGCAAATGAATTTTATACCTTTTTTTAAACACGACCATCATAAAGCCTCTATCACATTTAACAGGTTTGAAATAAACCACAAATTGATCATTACCAGAGTTCACACTGTACACCTTACACAACACCTACATAACATTTCATGTTTGTATTTTGCACAACTAAAGGTTGCATAATGTTACGTGTACCTTGTATTGTTAGAATTGTAATAACAAGTTGTTATTAACAACTAACAATCATAATTATTATTATTTTATTACTATGCTGAAACTACATTGTTGTTTTTATCCGAGGTTGAAAATAAAACGATAAACGAGTAAAGAGGCAAGCAATGATTAATTTTCCTTTTAGAACTTCATATATCAAAAATTAGTGCGACAGATGATGATGATAATGATTGTTGATGTGTAAATATTGGCAACCAAGCATGAATTTAAGTAATAAACTAGGTCCGAAAGAGTGGGGAACAGGTCACCGGTTTTAAAAGTTTCTCCACTTTTCACACTAAACCGTCTACTTTTTTAACCATTGAAATACGTAGAAAACTGTGTGGATGATGATGATCCCTGGAAATATGGCCGCAAAAGTTTTCCTTTATTTCTTGATTTGAAAAAAGGGAAAGGAAACACCTGGCAAGTATATCGTATCACTTGTACCAAGAAAACCTTTTCACTCAAGTGTTGAACAAAGTTTGAAATACAAATATATACACTTCTTAAGGAATTTCTGTTTCTAAAAATTTCCCGGTTTTCGCTACTTAATGATTCAAGGTTGTATGGATTTTATATCTAAAATAGTAACGGCAATATTACCAACAGCAGATAAATAAAAGCTGTTTCAAGTGAGCCAAGAATATCCCTTGTAGTATTACATTTCACACAACGTCACTTTTACCTGACATGGCATACTCAAAATATGAAATTAATCATTTTTCAGTACCTACTTCAAGGGTGTGAAGAGCAAAGACAAACATGCTCAGATCAAAAGAGTTGCGAATGCGAAATAAAATAAATATAAAAAAACGTCAAATGAAATATATAAATAATCATACATCCGCAGTGTAGGTATTTATGTATATACAAAATTAGTATTACAAATAGGTAACCAAGGTAATCCTAGTCTAACTCAAGCTTTTTTTTAAAAAAAACACACAAATAGTTGTAACATGTACATACATACATAAAGTTCGTGGTGCACACGTTTTATCTCTTCCATTGAGCGAAAGTTGGCCAAGATTAATGATCGAGCCAATCCGTCAGTTTTGTTTTAGCAAAGTGTTTCTGGACCAATTTCTCTTTTCATACGAGAGAAGTATGTTTTTTGAAATATTATGTGTAGAAATCATATAATCCCACATTATAATATATAACCAATAAAAAAATATAGCACGCTCTTACCTTTGATGATGCAACATAGGTATGTATACGTGTATTATACATACATATATCCATGTGCACACGTATTTATGTTAATAAAATCTCATTTCAGTTCAGTTTTATGTTCTGTTTTTTCCTCTGCTTATTCGTACGACTGTGCTCCGTCAAATATGTATCTTTCTCCTTTATCTATAATGTGTGGTGATGTTGTTGTCGGCTACCACATATACTAAATGTTATATAATAATAAATGTATTTATGGTGACATAAATGCTGCTGCTTGTTATTATGTCACCGTATGTACATCTTCCCTCACAAAGTTCAAACAGTACAAACCCATTCTATCCTCTGAGAAAGATATCTAGGACGATAAAATGTTAGTATAAGAAAACAAACATGCCACTTGACTGTGAAACTGGAAAGTATATAGCAAAAAAAAATATGTAAGTATTTTGCGCTATAAATTCAGACTGCTTGTAGCATCCACATTTATGTGGACATGTTTTTATTCCTCTCATTTTTGTTTTCCGCTAAATCAACTTTATGTTTTCTAAGAAAATGGTATATATAGTGCAGGCGCGAGGCGCATATGCACTCTAATAATCGCTCTGTCTTTTAAAAGCTGTTGTAGTAGAAGAAACCAAAATACCTAAAGATGACGTGTCATATGATAGTGATGTAATACTATATTGTCGCCAATATACATAACTTGATGTATCATTTTCAAATTTTTCACGAGTTAAACAATGCAACTGACTGCAGCGTCATCCACTAAAATTAAATATACATGTCTACGTACATGCATCATAATATGTTTATATCTATAGATTTATTTTGGAATAGCATATCGATACAATATACTATTGAAAGGAACCGGACACCGTAGAACAATACCATGTTTAGGATGAAGGAGGTTGAATCTTGCTTACTTTTTATGTAATACACCATATTTATTTATATACGCTATAAATGTCAGGACATTCCTGCAGTTTTATGACCTCAAATATAAAAAAATGTCAGCCTCACAATATATTTTTTTTCACTATTGGTTTATTTACTATTAGTCAGTTTGTCAGAACGAATCTCAAGTGATATTATAAAGTTGTCACTGAAAAGCATTATGTGCATGTACATGTCAATAAGGTACTCGTCTAGCTAGACTACCGCACAGGGTAACCCAATCACTTCTCCGTACTTTTTTTTCTGTTCGCATTGCTGAAAAGATCATTGTTCTATGGTATTGTATGTATGGCATATTTTTGAGAATGACACCAGTTACTTCATGACTCATGACACTACCACCAACCACGCATACCAACATGACATAAATTTTCTGTAAAAAATAAGTATTTATATTTATATATCTAGAAGTTTATAGTTTTTGGTTTGGTATATTGTCTGATGGACTTGTGTGCTGCATGTGTGCCAGACTGATTCAGATTGGGCATCGTGAGAATATGTGTGAGTAAGTGTGATAGAAAGACAGAATTGTAACTTTATTTAACAATATCAGTTTTTGTAAACGAAAGCAAAGTAATGAGCTCACAACAGAGTTGATATAATATACATATATATATATATGTATAAAATATACATATACATATGTATGTTTGTAGTACATCATAATAGCTCTTTCCTTAGCATGACATACATATAGATGGACAGACAAAGAAACAGAAGGATTCATAAACTTGTGTCTAACAAAAGCAGCGGGTACGTAGCAATAAAAACCAAAGCATTATTAGCCTTGCCACTTGCGAAGCCTCCTCATAAAGATGAGATTATGACAATTTTTATCATAATATGTTGTTCTCCTTTAAGTATATTGAATGTTACTGGTGCATGGTGCAGTGATAATGATGATGATTTGGAAGAGTTGGTGTGCTGACAATGACCGAAGAATATTTGGATTGAACATTTTTGGAGCTGACTCACGGCAGCATTTTACGCCTTTCTACGATCCACAAAATAATCCGTTTGTTTTTCTATGCACTAAACTAAACCACGTATGAAGTTACAATAATAAAAGTGACTTATTCCTTTTGATGTACTAGTAACGAAGAAGAAAAAGGGAACAATAATTATGCTGCTCTACGGGAAAGATGACAAATTTATGCTATCCTGTATTTAGTAGTATACTAGTTCTAATTGTAAGACGACTTGCTGCAAAAAAAGAGGTGTGATGACAAGATTCCGTACTTGTCATGCTGCTCACAGATTCTGCATTAATGTTACCCAATATCACTGCAGTCATCTGTAGTAATGCTGGTCATCATCATGACTGAGTGAGTACCAACAAGCCGAGAGAATTCTATGAGATACTTGACACTTTTCATCACGAAGAAGAAAATTGTTACGTAAAAAGATGGAAGGATGCAACCGGTGGTGATGATGTTGGCTCGAATGCTATGTATATAGTCGCTTGTTTGAACTCAAGCTCAAGTCCTAAATGTGGTTGATGTCCCGCCTGACGACATGACTCACTGAGACATGATTATCTTTTGTGGACATTTTTAAATACCTATTTTGTATTTATTCTTATGTATAAATATTACATTCATCTTCCATATTCATCGTGGTCTTTGGCATAATTCATCAAAACATTGAACAATGGCTGTGGTGCTGGCTGCCCCTGATTGAGATGGAGACAAAGCGTCCCTTTCGATATTTACATTGAACATTTTATTCATGCAATTAATAAAAAATATTTGGTTTTGGAAGGCACAATAATATCCATCTTAGCATCTTTTCTCTTTTGTGCCGAGATACATTAATATATATGTATATCCCAAAGTGCTCATAGCAGTAGTAGGAGCCAGCATTTTTTGTGTCTCACTCTCTGTCTCTAGGATAACAAATGTTACATATTATGATAGGCAGCACGACGGAAAAAAATATTTTCAGAGTAGGGTACATCGCAGAGTTTGTCCTGTTTGGTCGTTTCACTTGGGATCCTGCCAGATAAGATGATGGGTGTAAATGAATGAGTTTCGTCTTCTCGGCTTGCTGCTCATGTTTTGGGTGCTATCAAGATATCATGATGATGATGATGATGATGATCATGTTGTTGTTTAGAAAAGGAATTGGCCAACCCAGTGTCTTGGCCATGGAGAGCACTTCTGTCCTATCTATCTCTGTCTGTCTCCCTCTCTCTTTTCCATTTTGCCATTTTACATCCTCTAATTCTTTAACAATCCACTTGACTGCATTTATATAGGTAAAGGTGGATTAGCTCGACGACGCGCTGACTATTTTTTAGTGACGATGAGCCGTTTGCATTCACAACATCAGTCAGACAAGCGGAGACAAGCAGTCTACTAGCACTATATATCTACTTGAGATCAAGAAGAGAGACCAGTGTGTGCAGTGCAGTGCGCCATAGGATTATATTATTTTTATCTTTTCCTTGTGAACTACAACACAACGCATTACAATTTGCAATTACCTTCCGTGTCCTTTGTCTCCTTTTACCCCAGCCGAGCAAACATTTTGCAAAGACTCAATATACTATATATATATATATATTGTACAATTTTAAAACATGAGTTTCTTAGCATTATTGTCAAAGTTCACACATATTACAAATTACTTTTTTCTCGACATAATTGATTTTCTCTAATTTTTCTCGAGTGTATTTTAAAACGTAATATGCTACGTGAAACTCGTAACAAAAAAAATATAATTCAATTTTTAGTACTGCCAAAAACATGCAATTTTACTCAACAAGGACACCACCACATGAATCTTGTACTGCACAACAACTTGAATATTATGTTCTCAATTTGAAAATTAAGAGCTTTCCATGTTGATATACCTTTTATTTATTCCATTTCAAACTTTCACGACAAAAGAGAGTTTACAAGAAGCTCGCACCAGTAGGAAGATAGAGAGAACCACTGGTTGTGTCACAGTGGAAGCATTTTCACAAAATTTTACTATACTTTTGTATGAAGAAAAGAATGAAGAAATAAAAAAGAGAAGAAGAAAGAAAAAGGCAAGTCAACGCAGGCAGTTGCAAGAATATTACCCGGTGGGTCTTTGGAGCCGTGGGACTCATTACACAGGAAGTTACTTGTATATTGGAATTGGTAGCTTCATTACATATTACTAGAGACTAGCTTCAAAAAAAAATATTCTACTTGCTACAAAAAAAGGTTTTGAGACAGCAGCAAACAAATAGAAGAGATAAAAAGTCGAGAGAAAGGAAAAAGAAAAAAAGAATTTCTTTTTGCCTTAAGATCAAGTCAACTTGTACGACGAGTAGGTATATAATATAGCAGCCTTCTCATAGTAGCTTGTGCCTTTACTGTTAGGAGTTGGTTGGTACTAAGGCGAGTTTTTGGTGGTATCAGTGGTGGTGGTGGTGTGGTCTCTGATCTGAAGAAACAGTTGTAGCAACCTTTTCTGGAGCAGTTATAGGGCAAACAGATAAGGAACTCAGTTATTTTTTTTGATCATGTGGTGGTCAGGTTTTACTACCAGTGGGCTATTGAGCCTCATCGTGCTGCTATTTGTGGGTTTTCCGAAGCCTTCTCATTCCTCTATCGTCAGTATTTCCTGCCAAGCAGATCGTCTTACTGTTTACCGTGTGATTGTACACACTTTCTGGTCTCGCGAGAGGTTCCCCAAACACTATCCGGAGTGGAGACCACCAGCGCACTGGTCGAAATTAGTAGGTAAGGTTGAACTGGAAGAAAAAATAAAAATGACTTACTGATAAGAAAGGAAAATATGTAATGTTGGTTGCATGTGTTGAGAGGGAGAGGAAGAGAAAGGACAAAAGACAGGTTGCTCCTCTCCATCTACAACAAACATATAATATGATGCTCCTTCCTCCTCACACACCCATGTTACAGAACAAACATTTTTGAAGCTTTTTCATTTTTTATACACACGGCGACATATATATAGGTATCCAAACAAAAAATATAAAACATCAAACTCTGGATGAATGTTGGAGGAGTAAGGAGCGAAATTGGATCATTTATTTCATTTGCTATAAAAGTGCACAATTTTCACTGCTCATCTGCTAGTCTGTCGACGACACACACAGACACACATAAATTTAAGACCAGAGTATGTATCCACAAACATCTTGCTTGCATTAAATGATGATTGTACGTTCGTATTTATTGATGAAATCGAAACCTAGTTGAGTTGGATGAGTAGTTTTTCTCATGTTTCCTTCCGATCCTTTTTACTGCATACCCATAACTTCAAGTTTTTTATAGGATACCACATGCATTTTAGCGTTACATACTTACATATGAGGATATTTTTTGAAAGAAAAGAAAGGAGGAAAACGGGACATTGTAGTCCCATTGCAATCACTTTTTAGATCATCTTTCTGTCTCCCTCCTACTCCATATTTAATTCACCTGTAAAACAGGCTCTCGTCGTCGGTTAGTCATTGATCTCATCAGACGGTTCATAAATGATGGAAGGGTAATAACAATAAAAGGAAAGATCAGGCTAATTAAATGAATTAGAAATATGAGAACAGGTTCATTCAAGTCAACCCAATTCTTGGCAATGGCTTTAATAAATATCCTTGCGTTCCTCTTCACTCTCCTTTTTTTATCGGTACAACTGAAAGTAAAAGCCAAGGCATTCTTTCTGCTCCGCCACTGCCAGTTGACGGTTATAAATATACTAAATATGTAGGGACAGATGTGGTGTACTTCAAACAAAATTGTGTGTGTGTGTGTCTATACCTATTCCATAATGCATCACAAGACATTGCACACACATGATATCAAATGTACTAAAGTATTTTTCTGTATACATTTACATCGTGTTTGTGGGTCATTTGTTATGCAATGTACCGGAGGTAATATTCAAAGACCGCACACACCCGTGAGTCTAATAATTTACGAAAAAAATAGGTCCTTCTTCCTCCTTGAGTGAGTTTTTCCGTATGTTCAAATTACTTTTGATATATTGTCAATGTGTCAATGAATCCATGTTCCTAGTCCCCACTATCAGCATGCATCCATTTAATAAAAATAACTTTCCCTTTCTAATATGCATCATTCCGTTAAAAAATATTCCTCATCTTTTTCAAAAGAAAAGATTCCTAAATAATATGATTAGTAGTAGGAGTAAATACTACAACATGTACACATAATAAAACGCGACAAATACAATAAAAGAGAAGGAAGTAGAAAAAAAATACATATATATATATTTATATTTTTGTGGAAATTTATTGATTCCGGGTTTGTCACTTTGGTTATCATATAAAAGCATATTATAAAACACCAGGAAGTTTTAGATTGGGAAAAGCTAGTGCACTTGCAAATCGTTTTTTATTTATATCTATTATATTTGATGATGAGCCTGATCATCATGTTTACTTGTTAGTGTGTAAGTAGTGCTTGTAGTGGTTATGTAGTGAAGGATTGCACCGACTGTTTTACGACGTCAGTGCATACCTCAACATCATTTCCGTGTGTTACGTAATCATTTCTTTCACAAAGGTGATGATAATCTTTTGCTGTGTTTTGATGATGGCATTCTATTATGTAGGTATGTATGTATACCTATATGAAAGTATGCATATTTAAGCCTTATCACTTTTCCAAGAGGAATAAGATTCTCTGTGACTTGGTTTTATGCATTCTTCTTCCCTTTTCCTATATCCAACTCGTTTTTGACGAAGACTGATAGGCATCCCATGCATTTGAGCATTATGAAAGGAGCTCATAGCATGTAGGTATGCTATGGTCCTTCTAACCAAAATATCGTCATGATGATCATCTTTCTTTAAGATGATGATGCTACTGAACCTCTCTGTTATCTGGCACATTTTTCGCCATTATTATTATTATTATTATTATTATTATTTGCGGTGGTGGTGTTGGTGGTAGAATTTACCATGTCATGTTGTTAACGAGCATTTGATTCTATTCTCTACAGTCATTGAGTGAGAAGAGATGGAAGCAAGTACACATAACATGGAAGTGCAAGAGGGAAGAGAGAAAATTTTTCATAAAATCTTCTACACTGTTGGCAGGAAACACATGAAACATAACAATAAATTAGATTATCCCGTAGTTTAGTGACGTAGGACCTCAATCCCTGAGCCAAATAAGCTTCTCTCTATTGCATAGTTTGGAGTTTATCTGGATGATGAACAAGATGATTATCACGCTTTTTGCAATTATACATGCATGCTTGTTTGCGAAATAGTAAGTAGTGTTAAGCAGCAGTCACAAAAGCATTTTTAGATCATCATTTCAAAAATATAGAGATGGATAGCAGTTTTTACTCTCCTACTAGCCATTTAGCAAATGGCAAAAATAGCAATGATATTCGTTTTGTCATGTAACAGAGCTTTCTGCTGCTGTTGTTGTGTGTGTGATTCACCATCACCACCACCACATTTTCCATCAAAACAACATTGAGCTAAATACATTTACATGCACCACACGACATGTATCATCATCATCATCCTCATGCATCTTGCTCCTTTTGTACGAATTTTTTATAAGCACCTTTTCTCCTTTCTATTTTTTTTACTCGTCGTTGATGCAAAGCAAATGTCAAACTATGATGGTTATCCTTCTCGCGCTCACTCTCACTCTCTTTCCGTTTCTCTTACACTCAAACGTGCAGAGTGCAGACATAAGTTTCACTTTAAAAAAAGAGGTTGAAGGATAAAAGTAGGTTAACAGAGGCGATCAAGGAAATTGATGAGCGTCTGATGAAATAATGAGTGGCTTGAAGAAAGAGATACGCAAGAAGAAGTATTTTTCTTGTGTTTTGCAACAAACACAAGACTCGGTGCATCACTCAATAATTCTATCCATTTTCCGTTGTAACGGAAAAGAGAGGCGAACCGGCAGAAGAAAAATGCCAAATTAAATAGCAATCATACACCACCATAATCATTATCAAATAGGAAGGAGCGCTTTTGAGCACGGAAAGGTCGTTTGACAACAACATACCAGATACCAAAGGCGAGGAACGAAAAAAAAGCATGCTCATAGCAATTTTTTTATGCTCCAAAGGTTTAAAAATGTCAAAAAGTAAAGGATGCGGCTCAATAGCTATTTTCAGCATCATAATCCATATACATTTCACATATTTCCTGTGACAAGCATGGCATTTTAATGGAAGCTTACTACTCTATGACCAAGTGAACCAGTCAGTGAAAATACGAGAGCTACATTACATCATTTCTGCCAATTTCTAGTAATATGAGTCATCATACTGATTTGAGTAAATAGGAATTAAGTATTCATTACATTTTACAAAAACAATGTGACACGATGAGCGCAGAAATCATAGTTTTAGTAGAAAACCGTAGTAAATGTATAAAAAAAGGAAATAGATGTTGGTTAACGACAATGTTAAATGGGGAATTTTTTTTAAACAGAGCAAAAATCTGCACAAAATTTGCACGGTATCAGTTAAAACCATGCTCGTGTTTTTATTGCGGGGAAATGTTCCTCATCAAATCCCTTGGGGATACGTTTTAGGGAATGGGATACTTGTTTTCTGAAATTCTTCTGGAATACTTGTTGAAAACATTCGAGTGAGTCATAATAATTTGTTACATG
>JAITYZ010003582.1:0-10531 GCA_027744595.1 Paronellides praefectus | reverse complement strand
TATACAACAGAACCATATTTCATTACACATATTGCTGATTACTTTCTTTGTAATGCATACATATGGATGATAATAATATTCAGTATGTGCAACATAGCACTTGTCAGTGCAGATGCCCGTGTCATTATCAAAAGAATACGGATAACATCAGCCCCCCTCCACCACCGCCACCACAACAGCAACCTTCCAGAATGGCACAAATTACTTTTTCGGAAACGATTCAAATTAATGATTCAGAACCTGACCAAATGGGTTCTTACAATCCCTTTCGAGTGAAAGCTGCGGCACCCGCGGCGGCAGCATTTTCAAAATCTTTTCTCCATGTCAAGAACATTGTGAAAAACATGACGGCTCGATGGGAATCATTAACGGAACCCGGTGATGACGACGACTCTGAGCCAAAAAGAAGAAGCTTCGATGCGCAATGTGCGGGACCTGCATGTGCAAATCCCGAGAATCTGCATCTAAACTGGAAACGAGTGTCTGTTGATAGAGGGGATCAGAAGCAATACCAATGGAAGCGCAACAGTGACGTACCTGAGAATATTGAGCAGCATCAATATTCACTAGAGCCCCTTGAAAACTCTAGGAATTTAAGTATGCATAATAATGTTCCAGATTATCTCACTCCTCAAAATCTACAAACTTTCCAAAGTCAAACTCCCACGCTTCATGCTGTCGAAAATTCATTTCAACAAGAGGATTCCCCAAACTTTGTCGACACAGTAGTAAGCAAGCACCACTCGTCTCATTTAACAAAACCTGAAAATATGCCTTCTTTGTATTCAACAAGTTCTGGTTCACTACATTTAAACAACCCTGAGGTTCTCTCGTTCCATTCATCAAATGCTGACCAGCAGATATGCTCACTTCCTTCAACGAACGCTATGCAGATACACTCTGTTCACTCCACAAACCCAATGATGGAGCCTGAAGACGATGAGCGTTCCCAACAAATGGATGATGACTTGGACAAAATTATTTTTGAAAATACATTCAAGTGGGAAGAAGAAGAAATGAAGCCGCCACCACCACCACGCGCCGTTCAATCAGAAGTTAAAAATATCAGAAAGTCATTTGAAGAAGACGTTGATGAAATTGTACAAAAAGTGAACAGGACATCTATTGACGCCTACAGCTATCGTCGTCACTCGGCGGATAATACATCAGCAATGTCGGGACTACACCACTGGCTAAATGAAATGCCTTTTGCTGATGAGCCGCAAATTTCCCAGGCCAGATCTAATCATAGTTTTGAAAAATTAGATAATATGGACGGGAAATCAAATAATGTTGGATTCATGTCAGCCAGCCCTACAAGCAGATCTAAAGCAGCTATTAGAAAAGATGTAACGACAAATGATGATAATGATGCCCGTGCGGATATTTTCTCTTCGTCTGCTGCCCATACTCAACCTACACGTTCTCAAATGAATGGAACAATACATCCCTCATTTCATAAAGAAGAAGGAGACAATGATGATAATTTGCTAAGTGTGAAGGCAGTCGCAACAACTTTATCTTTGGACTGGGAAAATCCTCAGAATTTCAGTCTCAGAAGAAAATCATATGACGATTATCCAGCGGTTTCTTTTGGAAGTCCAACTGCAACAGGAAGTCGCGCTGAACTTGAAGGTAGCAAAAGGAGGCTTTCAGCTCCTACAAATATAACTTCTCAACAATGTCAGCTCTCGAGAAATTTTATACGGGAGAATCATGATGATGGTGTCGTGCAAAAGAGCATCGTAGGAGTCGATAAGAGTATCCAGAGCGTAGTACCACAAAGTAATTTCAAAAGTGATGCGACCATTCAAACTTCTCATGCAGGATTTCGAAATGAGACTGTTCCTTCAGCTGACGGAAATTTTTCTTGTGTATCATGCAGCGTGCGAGGAAAGCAGTCTGATATGAAGAAAGAATTACATGATGATAATACGTGCAACATAAAATCGGAGGAGAAAACGCTGTCAATGAATTCAATAAAATCAAGAAGTGAGTCAAGCCAAACAAACCCTAAAGTGGAGGTAAATTATGCTGTATCGAAACTTGAAATGAACCCAAGTCCCGTTGGTTCTTCAGACCAACTTGTCAAACATAATTATGGGGAAGAATATCATGCTGATACATTATCAAGAAGTATGAAAACAATAAAAAGTAACAAGTCAGCTTCTCCAAAAATCTCTACACAAAAGAAAGAAGATGATTCATTGAATAAGAGGAATGACGATGATGATGACCAAACTCCGTTAGAGGAAATTGCGCGATTTGCAACAGGAACCTTGGAAGCGAATGAAGAAGTCTATAATACCTATATGGCCTTGATATCCGTACAGGATGGCCGCAAATCGTGCCACGCTAACAATCACGGCAAGGAAGTGTCACGGCGTACGTACTATGTAAATGCATTTTTACGAAATAAGATGAAATGCGATATAGGGTCATGTATTATAGCTACACAATAAATGTATTCATAATATAGAAACGTTGACATTTTGTACTTAGGAAAGTTCAGGCACGATCGTAATGCAAACATTACTGTGGCGAAGGACTGTGTTAGAGCTAGACCCATGCCACCCAGCCACTCGTCAGAGGAGAAAGAAACGTTTCTCAACAATTTGTCGAAGGAATACGATCAAGTGGTAGCAACACCTTCACAGCTTCTTGTGGAACCTATTTGTCACTCAGTGTCCGTTTCGAATACTTGCGTAAAAATGCAAAAAGGAAATGAAAGGAACATTTCGAGTCATCATAAGAAATGGCACCTATCCGCTCCAATGACATCAGTAACAACAATCCCAGGAACACAAATTCAAAGTTCAAGTGGCAAAGAAAAGGGATCAAAACACCAAAGTAAAATGGGGATGCAGAGGAGCAAAAGGGAGTTTTATAAATGTCACAAATGCCATAAGATTGTGTCGTCAGGTGAAGCAGCCTTTAACTCCACTGGTGGAATTGATATTGCTTGGCACCATGACTGCTTCCGATGCTCAAATCCTTCCTGTCACAAAAACCTGTCACAAGTTGATCACAGCTTCTTTGACGAAGAACCCTACTGTCTAGAGCACCTGTCTTCTGTGGCCAACATCCCAAAGTGTTCTAAATGTCATCAGCTTATCTTTGATTCCACCTACACGTCAACGGCAGGCAATTCTTATCACCGACAACACTTTACATGTCATTTATGTAAAAAGCCTTTGGTGGACACTAAATATGTATTCGTTGGAAATAAACATCCTTACTGCTTGCATTGTCATGAAAAGCACTTTCCAAAGGTACATTGTACATACGAGTATGCGTGGGCTTAAACAAATTCTAAAGAATCCTACACTTCAATCTAAAGAGTTTAAGTGGAAAGGTTCAAGTATTCATGTTATGTATTCATTTTTTTTTCATTTTTTTTAGCAATGCCGAACGTGCCTTGGACGGATTTCACCTCAAGAGCCGTATGTTCAAGGAGGTGATGTATTTTGGCATTCCAATAGTGCTTGTCTTCATTGTTCCTCTTGTGATGGTAGTTTGGTTGGAAGATCCTTATTTTTTCGAAGAGGTAGCCATTTATACTGTAACCGGTACTGTGCTCTTCGTAAAATGTAGTTTTAGTTAATATTTTTTACAAACGACTTCTGTATAAAAGAAAAATAGATTGTAAAATACATTATTTTGATTCCATAACATATCATAAGATTGTTTAAGATTGTTTTCTTCAACTTTCACTTTGTGCACAATTTGTAGCTTATCATTTTATATGCATGTTATATAATTTATGATTACATGTTAATCTGCAGTCAGGCCTCAAGCAAGTAAAAAAACATGTTTACCTACTCACGGCTTGTGTAAATCTGATAGGTATTAATATTTTTTCAAGAAAATATCACAAAAGCAACAATCATTCTTCTTCACATTTAATAGCTCACATACTACTCTCCTGTTAAAAAAAAGTATACGATACTCAGATAGTACACATGGTGTATTATACATAACAGTTCGGGACCCGAACTTTGGGTATACCCTTCGGCTATTAAGACAAAGGCGACGTTTTGCCTCACAAAGTACTACAAAGTACAAACGGTTGTTTCCTACCCAGGAGTAAAACTTAATTATTAATTCTAGACTACGTTCATCTGATTCTAAAAGATTTGTTTTGTAGCAAGAGAACCATGAAAAGAAGACAAGGGGAAAAAAACCCGTTTTGGATTGGTTTTTGTTGAGTTCCTTCATTCTTTGTTGGTGGCATGAGAAATCTTCATATTAATAATATCATGTCTGTCTGGATAAAAAAAATGGAAACAGCAACAAGCGCAGGGATATACAAACATAATATTTATATCATATTTCTCGTGAAGAACTATATATTGAGATGGAAGCAATGAAAGTGAAGTAAGATGAATGCGCCTTAGATAAAACACTCATTATTGTGCCGACGCTTAACAAGGTTTCTTCCTTCCATGCTGTGTGGTTGCTTTTCTCTGCTCATCTCTTGTCCTTTAGTTTCCCATAGTCCTCTGTTTCTTTGGTCCTTGGCCCAAATAAAAAACAACATTGAGATATATGCTGAAACAACAACGACCCTAATATCATGTTCTATACAATATATTGGCATTTACAAACAACACACAAACTTATATATAGCCTTTCCACAAGTCCATTTATCATGTCAGAAGAGGACACGACGGTAAAAACTACTACACATACTTGGTTCTGAATATTTTCTCCTGCCAATGACATTCATAAGTGTGTAGTGTGTGTGTCTCTCTCTCTCTCAAACAAAAGCTGATTTTGGAAAATAAGTGAACTATATTCATTTTTTCTCGTGGTAAATATTATCGTTTCATCTTTCTAATGTTCTTATGCAAACTACAGTCATGATGATACATGATATATATCACCATTTTGTGCATAATAATAATAATAATAATATATACCTTATGTATTATGTGGCTAGAAGATGTCATTGGGGTCGATGACTCTTTACGGCTGGCTAGAAGAATCTAAGAGAAAAAAATTGTAGTTTGTGTATTCATTTGTCTCACTCCCTGTCAACTGTGGCTGCTGTGTGGTTTTTATATTGAAATTTATAAAAGTAATTACAATTTTCCTCCTTTCCCAAACTATACTAGCGGTCCCCAATGTCATAAATATTCCAGGCTCCAATTGTTTGTCCAAGTAAGTATATGTATTAGATATATATGATATGTACTTTGCGTTAAAAGGTTCTGAGTTAAAATTGTTAAATGTTTTGTAATAATCCTCAGACTGGAATGTGTACTGGAATAATATTGTAGGAATGAAAAATTGAGTTTCAACATTACTCGGACAGTTTATCCCAGCTGCTTTTATTATAACAAAAAAATACATGAATTTTGTCTGTATTGTGTATATAATACCATCAATAAAAATGATTAATAAAAAGGCGAGTAAAACTCTGGATTGATTTCTTTATCATTTCGTAAGGGTTTTGCTTTTATTCGTTCCGAGATACAAAGCATACATGGTATATGTATATATATGGCTTTCTTGACAGAGTAAATCAGGAGAGACCATATATCTATTTTTTGTAAATGATTTCCATGTAGAAATTGAAAAATCTCCTTTAAAAAATTTCCAAATGATCAAGAACAGAGAAGTTGAGTTTGGAAAACAGGGAAAGTAAAGTATTGTATTGTATTATATCACTTTCTCCGTCGTCCCTTTGTGTAGCCATTGAAATTCATTGCTCTCTGCTGACTTTGGCAATAATTGATTTTCCAACTGTCTAATATACTTTATGGAGAAAGCCTTTTTTTGTGAAGAACCGGGACCCGTGTACGTACTACGTCGTAGTACCTAACATGATTGCTTTATTCAGCCATATAATTATATAGAAAAACAATCTATTTTTTGCCTGGCTATGCACTTTACATGTTTGGTTGACTGATGAGAACAAGGCAATAAGGACCTATAAAAGCTGTAGACTAAAGAACTATAGCAGCAGGATTCGCTATATTATACTCTGTACTTTCGATTGTGTTTCAAGAAGCTTTCTGGTTTCGGTACTCTCTCTGTCTAGTCCCCTATTGAGACCATATAATAATAATCATCATCATCAAAATATCTGATACAATGAAATAATATAGTAGTAGATTTCATTTATTGCAAAAAAAAGTGATAGCATGTGTGCCCCTAGCGGCTTGCTTACTAGATGATATGCCATTAAGGCAATAGTATTATTTGCTTTCCTACTACAATACTAGTCGATGGATACAATTACGTGATTTCATTGAGAAAAGAGATTTGATGATGACTTGGTTTGGTATTGCCCTTCCTGGGCTGGCTACAAGTTACAAATGTACAAGCGATTGTGTAAAAAACCAAATTCCAGAGCATGAGTACTATTGCTTTTGCGTGAAGAGATATTATGTGTGTGCCTATATGTTTTTTTGTATTCTCGTAGTATAGCAATTCAGCTAACTTGATTCAGGACTAATCTGACAAAAGGGAATAACAGGACACGAAAGAGTGGATTTCAGAAGTTCGTTTCGTCTCTTTTGGATTACTCTGTGTGTGTTTTAAGAGAAAAGACAAAGAGAGCATTCATCACGCATCTGCTTTCACTAAAAAAGAGCTATAAACTAGATAGACGGGAAAATCTCATATGTTACACAAGTGGGTAAGAAGATAATTTTGAATAGTCCAACCCGAGTTGCCTATAAAAATATGTGTCCAATATACAAGTTAAAGGTCATTGAATTTTGTCTTTGAAAATTCAACCATGGATGAAAAATATAGTTTTTTCTGTGCCAAATGGTCCAAAATTGTGAATAGCATAAAGTGTATCACATATTTCGTGTTCAACTCAAATCCAGTTTTCCTATCTATCTCTATTTATATATCATTTGTTTCGAGTGCGTAGCATTTAGTTGTTGGAGACGAGCTGCTGCTCTCTTGTTAAATGTTCTAAGAAGTATTGGAAAGCCGAGTAGATCAGACTTTGACAAATTATCTCTCGTTCCAACCAAGAGTCTTCCATTCATATCGTATTTATATTGCAGTTATTTTCAAAAAAGACATGCCACTCATATTATTAAATGTACAGCACACAGCGGCAGCCAATAACAAATTATATAAATCTTTTTTTGCTGCAATTTACCCTTTCATGGGAATACAGAAGGGACGGTTTACTTTTTGCGGTAGTAGTAATATTTGTGTGTGTGTGTGTGTACTCATATTAGGTTTATATTTTTTTGGAGGAAATGGAACAGGCTTTTATTAGAAGAGAAAGAGAAACATGAAGACATGTGATTGACGATAGTTTATGGAAAACTATTCATTCGCAGTGTAAATAAATATATATTTATAAGCAAACAAAGAAAATTCCAGCTTTGTTGTCGTTCTTTGGGCACAAAAGTGCTTTCAGAGGCTCATTCTTGAGCTTTGCTATTAGTTTACTATAGAGCTTTACTTTCACATCACTAAAATGCCGCTTAAAAATAGTGTGCCAGTCATAAATACTGTGCTGTCAATCTACCATGTTCAGAGAGAAAGATTCAGTTTCACTCTTCAACTTTTTACAACTTCATGAGGGTCGCTTTTTGTTGTGAAATGGGGAACCCAGACAGCCACATAAATACATATATTTTGAGAATGTGACAGGAAGCGATTTTTCAATTTTTTGAAAGGCATGATGCATTACGTAATTTAACTGTTGTCATTTAACTCAGCTTTTCCTTTTCACTTGTGCTTCACACATTGCGTTTACAGAGAGAAATTGTGTTGTCAGTGAAAGCATGCATGTAGGAATGCCCCATTTTTTCCAGCTTGTCACAAAAGGCTTCCGTTGAGATATTTGGTGTTATCTAAAGAGTTCCTTTGCGTGTTTTACACTAACCACAAACGTTAAACTTGCCACAAGACTACGTCCTCAGACTTTTTGTGTTGTTCGCAATGTGGCAAGTATCTTAAACAGCCGAACCTAGTCGCGTCGTCCACAGGAAGTATTGCTAGAACTCTCTTGTCTAAAAATCTCACTAGCTGGCTGATGCGGGTATCTGCCAGAGTTGAATCACACAAATGTCTACAGATGTCAGGGGAAACTTTGCAGAAAATCGGTGACTTTGTTAACAAAAACGCTACACTTGGGTAGGTATGTGTATTTGGTACACATACAGTAAGATGCATGCTAACCATTGCTGTTCTATTTGTTTCACATTTTGAAATGTTCCAACATCTCTTACTTTGGTGAGAGAAAATATTCCAGTCACGTTTATTTTTTTTGCCTTGATGTGTTTTACTGGATGACGATCTGTTATGTGATTCTTCAAGTTATGTAATAGTCAACTTTTTCATTTTTATGTAATATGGTGTGTTTACACCAGTTGGTACATAATTAAGTCAGAATATGTTCCCTTAAATGACCTATTCACAGACATGCTGCCGCCGCATTATACGTCTATGAATAGAATTTTCTTCATCCTTTATTTTACAGTTTCTCAGCGATTCGCCAAAGATGGCGTAGATAACTACAATTATTTAAATTCTACATTATGTGAGCTTTCGCTAATTACATTTATAGTTACAAGTCAATGCTACTTGTCCGTTTACTTGGTGTAAACATTGTCGAGAACAGGGACTCTCTAGACCAATTTTGATCACTAAAACGTTAAAATGCTTATATTCAGCTACGCTAATGCTGTGCCAATAAACTTTACCAATAAACTTTAATAATAAATTGTCGTACATACGCCCTCAAAAAGTATTATCATGTCTTTATAAAAAGGGAAGATAAGTGTATGTATTATTATTCCAGGTTTTAAACGAATTCGTGTCAGCTTCATTTTTATATTCATCTGTCGTCCTTGGGTCTTTTTTTTGACCAACTTGAGCTGCAACATAATCATGTACCTCTTTTGTAACAAATCCCACTTTCACCAGGACCTACCACAGATGGAGAAAACACAAACTGTGCCACACGTTATTATGGTATCTGAGGGCATAGCCATAAAATGTGGGACATGAAATGAAACTATACAGCCCACCAGAGGGTCTTGACAGTATCAGGTCCTTTTAAAAATCTACTGTGAAGTTACTACAAGTAAGTTCCAAACTACCTCTATACTTACCATTATTGTGTTATTTGAGATATATACACACACACCCCCCTTTGCACACTACCAAAGTGAATCTTCATTTGTTTTCTTCAGTCTTTTTTTACATTTCCATTCCCAGACTTTCTCTGTAAACTTTTTACACAAAATGTAAAATGTAAAACCAAACTCTGGTCGGAAACGGTATGTTTTGGTTGGATGTGAGGTCGTACACTAAACAAAACTTTTCTATGAACCCAAAACATGTAGAACCGTTCATCCGCAACGACTGCTGCAATGCCATGCAAGCGGGTTTTAGTTTGCTAGTCTGAAAGGGATAGAATCTTTAATGTTGCAAGAACATGTCATAAATTTCAATGTTACATTTCACCACTCCCAGCCTTACAGCGTACATTTTATTCCGTACTCTAGCTCACGTTACTGCAATTATTTTTGTATTATTTGGATGAGACAGCGATAGGTACATGTTCAGTCAGCGAAAAATAGTTTAAAAGGCATTTTGGCAGGAAGACCTTGATGGAAAGGCTCACAACTTCTTTTTTCTAATTGACTCATTCCTATCTTTATGCGTCTTGTGGCTCACAAACATGATAAAAAAAGAATAAGAAATCGGATTTGTGTGTGGCAGGCAAAAGTGAAAGCTGAAAATGATATAATGATATGATAATGCATATATGCAAAAATAGCTTATCGATCCAGCAAGAAAAGCAAGAGAGGATTTCAGAACAGTAAAACACCAGAAAAATAATATTTCCTTTCATTCTAATTTATGATCAAGTAACTTTTACCGACCAATATATTCTTACATCAAGATAACAATGTTGACTGTTATTAACGAACCATCATAAGCAACAAGAATTTTTTTATAGAAGAATGCAAAATGTATGCATGGTATACATTGTATAATAACATTTCTTTAGAATGAATTAGGTACATATCACTCCATCTTGAAACTTATTTATTCATTATTCATGAAAACGGAAAAACACTGGAATTATGCCATATTTTTTCCTAATGAAGCTCAAGTAAAAGCAGATTGTGCTTACATAAGATTTTATTTTATGATAGATTACATCCCATTTATGTATTTTTCATTCGTATGAACTTAATTAGGTATGCGCTATGAAAGAAAATTTATTTTAATTGATGCAAAGATGCTTGTAAGACAAACTGCTGGTTAAAATATGTAATATACACATTCACATAATGTATAATGTACATAGGTATTAGCAAAAAACTTTTATTTTAATCATTAAACCTCATAATAATGTATTTTAAAGAGATGTAACAAATTTTATAAGCTAAACGTAATTTCCGATAATAATGGTATTTGATGCTAAGATTGGTACATTAACATGCAAAAAGTTACAATAGGTATGAAATTTCATAACATAGATATGGAATGTAAAAAGGATAGCAGATAACTAGAATTCACAACTCTACAGAAAACC
>JAITYZ010003581.1:0-14384 GCA_027744595.1 Paronellides praefectus | reverse complement strand
AAAAAAAATTTGTTGTGGTGATAAGACATTCATCAAAATAAAACAACAAGGCGATAAGACCTTCATAAAAAGTGTCCGCGCTGTGCATCTCTGCCCACCATCACATATCACTGGCCAGCCTTTCATCTTGTATTTACCTCTCCTCTACTTCTTTTATATTATCCTTCCTTTAAAAATATAGGAATTTTGTAAAGGTATGTGTTAGTGTTGACCAATACTAGCATCCTAATCATGATCCTCTATCTCAATTGAAGAAAAGAATGAAGAATTGGTTGTGGACTATTAGCTGCCTGGTCGAGTGAACACGCTGCTCATGCAAAAGTGTGAACACTCTCATTCGACAACAAAACGATGCTCTTGTTCATGATGTTCTTCTCAGAGAGAGTTTGCATTTTGGCAGGCTGGCAATGCCGATCACGTCTTCCTCTCGTCGTCTTTTTAAGGACCGTTGTGTCAACAGTTTCTTATTAAAGATGCCCATTCAATCTGTCGGCTGTCGTCCGTGCACGCTCAGCTGCTCACACTGTTAACATATTTTAACAGAATAAATATGGTACACAAGTACCTTGAAGATTTGGAGCTCTTATCCGTTTCAGCCCCAGGCGTAAACTAACCTGCATAAATGCTGGCAAAATTAAATAAAATACTAAAAATGGTCTCTCGATTGTTGAGATTGGAGGTGAAACTTTCACCGTCCATTTCAAGAAGAAATTTGTTGAATCCGTTCTAAAAAAAGCGGGCTTGCAGACAGACAGACGACCTTAGATACTTCAATACTATGCTGATTGCAGCAGCTACGTAATAATAATACAATAATAATAAGAGATATTTGCAAAGTCTATAGTTTTGTTTTATGTCAAAATCTAACCTATTTGGGGTCAACGTTTCCCGTTTGGCCTAAAATCAACATGGTTTTTTCAAGGAACCACCTGAATTTATGATGCAATTTGCATGAAATTGATGCGTTTTCAAAAACTCACCATTAAATTCCCAAATGTCCAACAAAACTGAGTTATTTTCAAACGGAGTTACTCTATACGCAGAAGGGCTCCAAAACTCTTTTTTTTTTTACAAAAATACATATAAACGTGCCGACCGGTGCGTTGTGCTGTCAAACATATTATTATGTAACGTAAACCGCTTCTAGCTTTGTAGTGTTGTTCATCCACCTGTGTTCAAATGCCTGGTTAACAAATTTCAATAAAAATGTCGAAAGCGTCCTCGGTTATCCGCATGACTCGGTTTTACCGAGGAACATTACATAAGTTGAATATAACTCTCCTGTTCCAAATAATGAGTATGAGAACTCCCCATTGGAAAATCCATTCAACAGCCTTTAAAATAACCTAACCGAACATCAAAATCAAACTCCAGTAAATTCTGAAACATGAACAAAAAAAGGCACGTTGGCTGACATTAAGCCACAAAAAAGGACGACTGAGTGAAGTTGGTTTGGACACTTCACTTACAATACAATCGCACAACCAGCAATATGTCATCATCATCTCTGGAACAACATTCAGCAAGAGAAATGTAGAAGGAGAAAATCAAATTTGATGTGTGATATAATAATATTATGATGTGGTGGTCGTTGGCGTGTATGTGTACAGCACAGATTTCCGTCTGGAAGTTTGAAAGTAAAATTAAGCAGAAGGCCGATCTGACATAACGAACAAATAAGTGCTTTGTGAATTGAGATGAGCTGAGAAGATCCTTTGAACTTTACATACCTAACTTCTTTGCAGGATTGCTGTAGTTCAGTATGAGCGATATACGAAGGCTGTACAAAAGTTATTTTTTGCCTACTTGCATAGGTATAACTTTATACCAGTAGCGCGACGTCTCTTCTTTCGCACGTAGTTACTCCCTATAATTGTGCACTTACAATTTTTACTTGTACCAGCATTGTCTAAGATTTTTCCATAAAAAAATAATATAGGATTTGCACAAGCAGTCAATTTTTTATTCTTATTTTAGGATCGTTTATCATTAAAAACCATTCCATTGTGATTTAAATACCCTTTTAACTTACCAGCTGTTTAGCCCCAATTTCTAGTACAATTATGTCCTTACAAATATGTCCCATGCATTTGGCATTTAGGTACCCAAAAAATGCCCCACGACAAAATATCCCATCATTTACGCACGCAGACAAATATCGACTGCAACATTTAAGGACGGTTGCAAAAGGTAATGATGGTATGTATGTGGCCAAAACAAATAATATTTATCAATGCATATTTGTACCCATGTACAAAAAATTTTATTGGAAAAATATTTCATGCCAACTACATTAGTGCTAACAACCCGTAGTTGGCATGTAGTTAAGGCTGATCTATTGAGTTGAGTAACCACTAACTAAAACCATCCTCACTCAAACAAACCCAACTATCTCAATTTAACCCAACGAACCAACTCGACCAACCCATATCACTCAACTTCCTTAACCCAACTTCCCCACAAATTCGCAAATATTTCGTAAATTTGCACGATCATGGGGAAACGGCGCTACTAAATTGAGCAAACTTTCGAAGCTCTATCGATTAAGCCGCTAAATTTTCTTTACACAAACTCGCGAATATTATGCAAATTTGGACTAGTTAATTGGAAAAAATAAATATCGTATTCGTATTCATCGTGCCGAATTACCTATGTATGCCAATTTTCATGTTAATTTATCTTGCCTATTCATTTAGAGATATGATCATATCTTTGGGCTAGGTTAAATTTTGAAGGTTAGGTTGGGTTGGGTTTGAAAACCTAACCACAGGTTAGCTTTATAAATCTTTATTTCATTTTATCTTCTTGTGTTACTCTTTCAAGGAAAGAAAAATGCTGCTTTCATTTGCTCAAGTCAAATCATCTATCCAGTTCCAGTAGTTACTCTATCTATCTCGATCTCTCTCTCTCCCTGTGTACAATACATGTCGTGTAACAACGTTCACTTGACTTGCTGGCTATAACTTCAATTTGAATTCTGCTCACGACGACCAAGTTTTTCCAGTCGGCTGGTTAAAGTGAGAGACATAATCGACTCGAATTTCCAGCTCATATAAGACTTATAACGGGAGATGAGACAAGCATAAATACATACATAACAACGTGTATTTACATCGCGTTTTGGTGATGCTGTTAAATGGGAATGTGCCAACATATTATATAAACTTGTAGCTCAAACCAAAGCTATCTTGTCAATTATGGTTGCACGAATAGACCTACAGACAATAAGCGGTTAAGATGTTGCAGAGGATAATAGGAATCAATATTAGGAAGCATCTAATGATCTGTAATCAATTCGAAGAATTTATCAAGATGAGTGCAATAATTTGAATTTATTCAAGTTGTTTTAAATTTTCGAAAGTTTCACAATCAAGGTAGAACAATTAAACATCACCTGTGTATCGTACTTGGCAATTTTGAAATGATGAGAATATAAAAATGAACCACGATGGACAATTTTTCCATCATCCTTTTCCTAGCATCATGAGTGATGATTCATCAGTATTACTATTACCACTAAATAAACAACGCAGCAGTACAAAGAGGTTTAATGGTATAAGGGCTTCATCTGCAGATCTGTTCAATGCATCTGTCTGGACTCCAGACTCTCTGGAGACACCAGAGAGAGACCAATTTTCTTGTTGTGCTTTGCTCACATTCAAGTGCATGGAGGTGTAAGCACCTACAATTATAGAAAGAGAGAATACGAGAGAGTTAATAGCGTAATGTAAAAATGGAAAAGAAACCTCTTCTGTGAGCTGTCTGCTCAGTGAGCTGAATTGAGTTAACTTTTGCTCAGCATCAAGAATGAAGAAGGGCATAAAATTGGTACGGTTTGTAGCATATTTGTATCTGTTGTACTCTGTCTGTACCACCAAGGTACGCACGAATCCCTTTGTCGTTCAAGAAACACGCGCTTAGGGAAAGACAGCTTGACATTTTGGTTATGAATATATTAATTATTTGAGAAAATGCGTCTTCTTAAGTGATCAGTAAGCAATATTACATGACATTCATGCTAAATGGAGTTGTCTACCAACTTAAAAATAATAATGTTACATGAATAGTAGCAAACAAGACAGTAATATTTTCCCACGGTAAAAGATGTAATTGTAAAGTCACACAAAAGCAACCTCTTCAATTTCACGAATGGGTTGTTTGTGTTGAAGCTGGTTGTGTCTAAAGGCTGGTAGAAAGGCTACCTTCCGTCTTGAGATAAAGTTAAAGTAGCATAAATGTATAACACATTAAAACGAATTCCGCGCTAATTAAATTTTCGATATGAAAGGCTTTAAGGACATCGCGTATGTTTTAATGAACTCCCTTTCTCAGTCTGTAACCCCAGCGCAGTTCACCTGTCTTTTTAAGTGAATTTAGAAATGAAATAGAGATAATCCACCAACTAAACGGATATGGTCTAAGTATGGTCGCTTAGACGTAGTATTGAATACGTCCCCTGTTCATAAGCCCCTCCTACACTACATGAATAATTAGCTATCATTCCGGGAGAACACTCGGAACTTTTTGTCCGTTTAAATAGCTTGGTGGGCTATATTATCAAATGTATTTGCAGATGACACGTTTGAGGAGACAATCTGTAACAGAGTAAGATGGAAAACTGTAAAAGAAAAGAAATTTTAAAGGGAAAATGGCGCAATGTACTTTTTGTATTTTTCTTTGGGAAAACATACTTTCTAAAGATGAGACATTTTATTTTAAAGATATTTTGAAAGATACGCTTCCCCCAAAAAAATACTGAGCTTATGCAAAAAAATAAAATAAAAATAAGTGGTTGCTTTTATTAAAGTTTTGGGGAAAAACTTTGATAGTTTAGCGACCAGTAGGCAATATGAACAAAGTTTTCCCGGAATGTTGTTTCTTATTCGTAAAGAAATTTGAACACTAAAGATTTTGAGTAATGTAACTTGCATAGTTAAATTTTATGCGAATCAAGTGAGTTTATATGTGTGACGTATGTGGTTGTCTTTTCATGTGTTTCTGACCCTCGCTATTGGTTCTTTGGTGGAAATGAGATATTTTTATTACGAAACCAACGACTCTTTTTTTGTCCCTACCATTCACCATTCCTGATTAACTTGGAGTGTTAAAGAAGGAACTGTCGGTTTTCCAAACTCATGTACACGGGTCATCGTTTGTACTATATTCTATTTTTAGGGCTGGAGTATACCTATGTTGCAAGCCCAAGAAATAAGATATGGAAATGATAGTGCAAGATGAAATAAAAAACTTTGAGAATGCTTGGCCTTCTAAATTCTTTATTTTCCGTCTAGCATTCTTTTCTCAGACTTGTCCACAGACATTTGTTAACAACAGCCTGTTCGGCTCGCAATTGCACCCACTACACACTCTCCACACTCTCGCTTTCTCTACTTGTCGATCGGTGTAAAAAAAATAGACTGGGAAGCCTGGTGATACTCTGCTCTATTTGCTCGAATCAGTACCGCTAACCGAAAAATTAAGTTCACGTTTTTTTTGTATCAACGGCATCACATTGGAAGATACAGGCTTGGGGTAAACACTGTGGAGCCCACTCGAGCGCAAGCATTTTCTGGAGAGTTGGGTCTTTAAATAATGCACTTGCATTGCTTCATTTAGCAGGTGGTAAAGTAATAACAACTTTTTACTCCATTCTCATTCTTCCAAGAAACTACAGCAGCGCAACATCTTTGCACCACAACTACTACTCCAATGATTGGAGTCCAATCCTCATCATTATGATTTAGAGAACATGAGCAGAGAGAGATGCTATTAAGAGGTAGTCATGCGAGAAAAACGAAAATTAGGGGGTGATGCCACTGAGGAAACTACATAAATACAATCACCACAATAACCGGCACAACTCTTTTTGATCACTGTTAGCAGTCTTGTTAAAATTTAGCACGGTAAGATTATGACTTTCTTGCATAAAAAGGGGCAACATGAAATCTACTTTCTTTATTCAAGCGGCATAATTAGAAAGAAGGAGAGAAATGGTAACATTAAAAAAGAATGATTGCGGTTAAAGTGGCGAAACTAGCGCAGAAACGGACTGAACTCGACTATCCGGGTTGAATGGAATTTACAGCAAACTTGTTGAGCTGTAATGGATAGAATTAGTAGTGCTTCATGAAATTCAAGTGCCCGAACGTCCGTAACTTGGCTACAAGTTGTTGAATCACTTGTACTACATTACGATACCGATGGACGCATAATTCGGGCCGCCACCACGGTGGCACGTTTCGTAAAACATTTTAACTTGCGCCTCGCCAGCAAAAAAAAAGGTAAGAAGCGGGCTACTATTTCAATCTAAAACTGCATTCTTTGCGAATTTTCCTGTCATATAGCAATACATACATATTATTATCTGTTGTTTGATCCAATTTGAACGCGATCCCCATGTCTACTGACATACTCGAGAGAGCGTTGTTTACAAAATCAACATTGGAGATCTCAAATATAAACATGTTCACAACCACCACGCTTATTAAATTAAGAACCCCGTTCAGTGGTACTTTATCATTTTGTATTGCCGGTGTCCGTCCGTAGTCCGTATCCAGCTATGTACTCTTGGAAACTAGAAGGAATTATTGAATTGTGTTTTCGGAAATGGATACCTAAGGACAGTTTGGTATTGGTATTGGTATTGCCAAATTTATTCAAACAGTTAAACAATATCGATACATTAATTCAACATGTTTTGGAAAACAACTTTCATAACATGATTAAAAATCACGTCTGTTTAGCTTGCATTAGATGAGTTTGAAGACCAGGTCAAAAGGTCAACCCCTGGGGTTAGGGGACCAAGTTACTTCTTCCAATGTTAGCAAGTGACGTAAAAAATATGCATAAATATATGCATAATAGAGTCTCAGGCAAATGATTCTTAAACACAATAAAAGAACAGCAATATTTTCATTTTATAAGAACAGTGATATGTGGGTGTAAAGTAATGGCTAAATCTTTTCATATTTGGCACATACAAACATAAGTGCCTTTGGTCAATGACAGAAGCTTATTGATGATTTTCAGCCCTTCACCCGCCCCCCTTGGGAGGTAGCAGCTGGACTACAAAATTTTCTTGCATGAATTGATGTAATTTGACCTGATAATGAATAAGCCTCAGCTACATATTTACAGGTATTACAATAGATTTATTTATTTCCATACAATCGTCAATTTCTTTTCTCAATTCTTCGTAATTTATTATGAAAAGGAATTAACAATATCCACTCACAGACAACTCAAACAAGCAATATTCTGTGCAAGAGAATCAACTCAAGGCAATTTGGGAGGAGAGGTAGCAGACAAGGTAATTGTATTTGCATTTCGGCGTATTTTGTTGAATAGTAGTTTGGTTTCAATGCTAACAGTTGTTTAATGTGAGAGTGAGCTTGAGCAAACACGTCTATTTAACTTGAGTAGTGTGTACTCCCGTTGTCCCCCAGCTACCCCTCCCCCATTTTTCTCAAGCTTCAGTTGAGGAGCTGGTTCCGTTGGTGCGGTGCAGCCCAATTTGCTCAAATAGAAAAATACCGTCATCACTTCATCAGTAACAACACAACAACATCATAATTTGTTTTTTCGCGTTGTTGCTCTTGTTTAAAAGAATGGAAAAAACATATATTTGGCCAGACAACTGAAATTGTCGCCACCACCATCAATGTCTCTACTCTCGCATTCATATGGTAACGAGTTTTCCCGAGTTTTGTTTTCTGGTTTATCCCTTGTGCCGCATTTCGTTGTTTGGAACTAAATAGTATGAAAATTATTATAACATTACTGAATCATCTTACTAAAATCTGGTTTGGAGTCGATGATCATTTTCTACAAAGTTGTGACAGGAGTGTGATTTGATGATGAAGTTCCTTAATATTCTCCATTAAGGTGTAATTTCTCCATTACAAAACATGGAGTAATTTCTCACATTTTTTATCCAGTATTCTTTCCTTCTCATTTTTAACCTTTTCAGATTCTTCCTTTTTTGCATCAATCGGGTAATTGTATTACATTTCGCGTTCTCGAATTAACTGTGCGTGGAGCCTAATTATGAGCATAGCTACTTGAACAAACATTTTGTTGATTGGAGTGTAATGCAAATTGATTTCAGGGTGTGATTGTAGGACTTTTATTTGAATGCGTTGTATGTTGCACAAAGGAGAATGGGATAAATAACCTTGTAAACTTGCTAGATTCTTTAAAAACTGAATATCAGCATTAGCTGAAATGAAAAGGATGAGTCAGATCATCAAGTAATAATTACACGTGCATTAAGTATCACTACAACCTTACATGAATTTAATTATGCTTTTCAATTCCACTAAAAAAGATGGAAATCTCCAATAGTAATAATAAGTGCTGCAAAGAAGTAATGATGAAGTAGAAAAGGATTTTTGATGAATCTGCAAGTATTATTCAAATTATTTCCAAAAGTTGGCAAGTCAGCATTCCTAATAATAATTAAGTAGAAGTGGTTCTACCCTTTTTTATGATTTCAGGGAGCCTTGTTAAAATTGCGATTCCACAAATGAAACAATAAATGCTGCTTTTAGAAACTCACTTGTTTAAGTGGTTCATCCTTCTGTTTCAGCCTTGACGTTTACAATTGTGTGCTCGGCAGTCAGAAATATTTATTGACTTACCCGACGATACCTAAATTAACTTTTCTGGCATTTTTTCCCTTTATTTCATTATAAAATGTGCTCAGATTTTTACGTAGTTTATTTGTTTATGTGTGAACCATTCAACTTATTATGTTTTACCTTCATGTGAACTATTGAACTAGTAAATTATGTGAAGCGGGATTTACAAAGAATTTTAAGGATACTCATTAGCATATACCAATTAACAATTTTAGCATATTATTCAATTTCAATTCATGACTTGACTTGGAATATTTATATGAAGCTAGAGCTTAGATGGTCGCTCTTATCTAAAACATTCTACATATTCTATGTTTCATTGTGTGTGCAACTAATAATGGGAGAAACCAACACTTCAACTCTGGCATACGATCCAAAGTTTTTCCAGGCACGATTTAGTCCATAGTTTTAATGAGTAAATATATGTATCAAGTTTTACAGTAAAAAATAACCAATCTCAGTTCTCCATCTCAATCCTTCTCACATTACCCCATTTAACCTTATTCTGCAACAAATTCATTCTTTGTCTTCCAACAAAAGGGAAAATGAAAATCGTTCTTATCAAAAATTTAGTTTGACAATCACTATGCCTTTTTGCTCATCCTTTGTCAATAACGTTTTGTCCATAAAATAATGTTTGGTGCACATTTCAAGAGTTTGAGAAATACAATTAGGTATATATGTATACCTTTTCATATCTGTTATTGTAACTTTGGGTTAGCTGGATATTTGAAAATGTGATAAGATATAATATGCTTTTCATGCTCGCGAATCTTGTTGTCTAGTCAGCCTTCTTGTCTACCGTTACGAATATTTATGTTTTACTCCAAACACTGGACAACATACAGCTTACAAGCAAACTACTTTTACTTTGAGATAAAACTTTAAATATTTATTCTGAATGAGCATAATTTTAAAACAGCATACATATATGCAAAATTACGGTGTTTCAGCAAAAGGTACCTTTTAGGTCACGGAAGTTGTAGTGCCATAGTAAATCATGGTATATTACGTTACTTTGTGTCCTTTTTACCCTTTCAAATTAAACACAAAATGTGAATTTGTGCTTTTCAGTATAAGCAGAAGTGATATTCCAGTTCAAGTCCCTAGTCAAAATAGAAAAGTGTAAATACCTACCTACCCATTTATAGTTGGAACCCGTCTCCTTGCTCTTAATATGCTTATTCACAGCGTTGATGAAAGCTTTTTCGCAATACAAAGTAAAATTTGAAATTTCCAAAACATTCGGGTGATAAATATTATTGATGAGATTATATTTAAAACCATTCCAAAACAAATATTCCCCATATAAATGTTAGCGTCCCCAATAGTTTTAGGCAATAGTGATAAGTGCGTAAAAAAGCGAAGAATATACTTAATTACAAAAGGAAAAGTATAATACTATCTAGCAGCCACAGGAGGAGTGTAATAAATGCAAATTGTGTTGGAAAAAATATGGATATGGGAGGAGTAGAATGAATGCATCACAAGAGATGTGATGCAATGAAAATAGAAGGGATGAATTGAAAGGACATTTTGCCCCAGGGAAACATAATGGCCTACACCTACAGAGCCCCTATTACAAAGCCCCGTATGGATTGCGAAAAAATGGATTTTGTTATTTACCTGTTGTTGGGAGACGAAATAGAGCGAGAGTAGAGGACGGGCGAAGTAAAGAAAAGTTGAGGGAAACTCCTTTTCTTTTTGTCATTAGTTCACATCTTTTGACCTTTTGACACAATTCTGTGCTGTATGCTTGATGCCCTCTCAGTGAGTTTCTCAATCAAGATGATTTGAGCACTTTCTTGACTGTATGAAATAGAGGCGCATAAGCAGCAAATAAGAATGATTAGTCTGTCTGGAAAAGCAAGGAATGTCCTCGGGATTTTTTTTCCTCTCTTGAAAAAAGTTGAAATATTTTAAATTAGTTTTTGATGGTTGACACCAGCACACAACTTCAAACAAGTTGAGAGTGAAAATCCAGTTACCTTTCTGTCATAGTGCATCGAGAGTACAATCAGCTCACTTGTCTCGTCCTCCCACTTCCAACAAAGAAACAACATCAATTTCCCAATTCTCACTAAGATCACACACAGAAACACAGAGAAAAGAGAGACACGAGTTCAGCTCAAAAAATGGGTATATAGTAACGGCAACAATAATGGTAATAGTTCACAGCTGCCTATGCAAACTATTTTTTTTTTGAAAGATGAGGACACACGGACACACGATTAACTCACTAGCAAACAGAAGGTTGTTCATTTGACCACTAGAATAAATTTTTGGCATGTACTAAAAAATACATTCGTCTGGTCAGTAACAATAGGGAATGTACTGTCGGATTGAGGAGAAGAAGTGCAAAAGTTACAAGACAGTTTCAGCTTTTTGTTGTTGCTCTTTTTGTTGTTGCTCTTGTTGTTGCTGCTACTGCTCTCAGTTTCTTTGAATTTTAGAAACAGGGACCAGATTTGAAAGGCATCTCTACACTGCGATGTGTAGAGTAAAGAGTAGCGTAATGAGAGGAAAAGGGAAAGTGAGTTGTATTCACCTGAAAACGTTGAATGGATTACAAGTTAAGAGAGACAAGAGCACGCAGTTTGCGTGCCAACTCAACACCAAAGTCATACTAACACTCCTTTTCAACATTGCTTCAGTTTTATTCCACTTTTTCCAGTACTTCTACTGCTGCTGCTGCTGGAAAGCTTTGGTTAAGTGGGCGCAGGACTTTTGTACGTGAAAAGGAAAAGACACACAAGTCAGTGAAACGTGCTTACTGGCAGCCCGACACCGTTTTCAAGCGGAATAACATATTTGCTACTTTCGTCGCTGCTGCTCGTCCTAATAAAAGTGCGGAGAAAAGGGATAATATTCTTGCTCTTGTTCTTATACAAATATAGCTGACGCTGGTTCACCATTTTTTGATTAAGCAACCTACGGTTTTTTTTCATTCATCACAGGACACGCATTCCATCTTTAACAAATTCCTCGTCTGCCCTTGCTCCAACCGGAAACAATATTAGAAAATATGGCATTGTCAATTTATAAAATAATGTATTCGAATTCCAGTTGGAGATTTGTTCCAAAGACTGTATTATATTCTATTTTTGGATGAGGAAAATCTTTTAGAATTCAGTATTTTTACCCTCCGGGTTAACAAAAAATATTTTGCAGGTTCGTTGTATTTACAATCAAGCATAACGCACACCCCCTCGCATGCGACAGTTAATCCCGGGTGTTTTAGACAATCGCAATTTTTTAATATCAAAAAGTGCGGAAAGTTTCTTTTTTCGTCTTGATCTGTCGCTGTTTGAGATGCAGTCAATCGTACACTTGTGAAATCTCACCTGCCAAAAGTATCAAAAGAAGACAAATATATTTCTCGGATGTGCCACAAACATGCATTGAATTGATAGTCTTTAATAGCGCACCTCTAGTGTGTATTTGTAGGAAATGCCAGTATTTAAATTGACAACTGACCAGGTGTAAACTTACATAATATTATGTATGTATTTTACACAATCACTTGTGAAGTACTTGACAGCTCAATAACTACATGACTATCTCATTTCAACTGGAAAGGACATCTTTTCTTCCTCACAGTGTGTATACCTACCTCATTTGTTTCCACCTTCCAGTGTAGCCTCCGCCCATTCGCTTCGCTATCTATTTTGTAAAGCTTTCGCAGGAATAATGTGAGCGTATGACGACGACTATAGCACTAGATGATGCGACCACCCAAAATTAAAAAAAAACTGTTGGATCACTCTTGTAAAAAATAAGGTGGTCGGTGGTAGTATAATAAATTTATCACGCTTCTCATGCATCACATGCATCAAAAGCTGAACGTTTAAGATGTGGTGGGATGGTGACAATAACAACCAAATGATGCCAGTATAATGTGTGTGAAGCGAAAAAGTAGATAGAATTGGCGCAGGTAAATTGTCTCACACGAACAAAACAGGGTGAAGCTGGGGATAAGGTTCCATTTGCAAACTTGCAACGTTGATGTTCAGTTCAAACCCAACTAGTACAAGTGGCAAAGTATACTACCAAAGTGGAATTTCTCAAAAATGTTGAGCTAGGAATGATGGTATGGTATTGATGGAAATCAGTACCATTTACATACAAAAATGTACCAAAGAACAAAAAAATTCAAACTAAAAAGTTTTGTTGAGAGGAAGCCGTTGTTAAAAATATAAATTAACAGCTAATGTAGCTATTTGTATTCAAAGTTTTAAGAGAAGTAAGGATAGATAGGCAAATTCGTCAGTCATTATGCAAACAATGATACGACATGTGCTTCTTAAAGCTCAAAGTCAACACGAACTGGTGAACGGATGAAGTTTATTTATTCTGTAATTAAGTAAAAATGTCCCAAGCATAACTTAAGTAAATCAGCTAAAACGGAGCACCTACGTAGTGAAGCGACGACTTAAAATATGATTAGAAAGTCAACTGAAAACAATGCAGACTTCATGGTGTAAACTGTACCGGCGCACAGACGTAGTACTATGAAATTCTACATGTAGACGACGATAATGCTCCTAATTCTCTCAGCGGCATCAAATACGGATACACTACAAGTTTGAATACGCTGTTCTTTTTAGCTGTTATGCTTTCGGTATTTACTTATTAAACAGGTTTTATTTTTATTCTAGGAAGGTAAGGTATACATGCATGCTTGCCTAATAGCATACTAAATGACACGATGAAGGCTGATTACTAATTACAGTGTAATAATTTGGACGCATATGATGGACTTGAAATGTCAATCCAAGTATTTAAGCACACGTAATGTAATAAAACTTTCAAATGTAAATGTGTACACTCTTAAACGAAACAAAGTAAACAATTTTGTACAGGAAAATTTTTAGTTATCTGCTTTTCTTGATGATACTAGTACTAGTTATTAACTACAAGTAAGATTAAATTAAATGATTCTTCAATAAATCGTGTGTTCTAGCGTTCCTTCCTTCCTCTCCTGAAATAACATTTTGGATAGTTCATTCGAAAATTATAATATTGTAGTTTTTGACATAGGTATCCACATGTATTTGTATGATCAACAATTTAATAAAAAATAAACTTAAGAATCGATTCGAATCGACAAGATTCTGCGTATTCTTACTGTTAACAGATTTATCACATCTAACAATTGTTTAGTTCTGTTTTAGGTATGTCTAAGTTGGTCAACTTTCTCGTTGATATCCTGAAAATGGATGAGAGAAATGTATGTATGATCTGAATCGCGCGTTAATTGGGCTTGTAAGGTTAACGGGCTGTTATATAGTCTCTATTTGTTCTTACGGTTGAAAAATTATGTACGCATTTGCTTTGAGTGAATCCAATAAAAATCATAAAGAACGTTGCACTTTCTGTCCCTGAATATGAGAGGAAGGCAGAGACACAGTGGTGTGACACCACTTGGTTATATGCTGCTACTCTATCTCCAAATAATATGCAATCCAATAGTAAATTGAACAGTTGAAGGAAAAGGAGTCGGGTTGGAAAGGAAGCCCAATACAAGAGCACCCTGCTATCAGCTACTTTTAAAGTCAACGCATCAATCATTCTCCCCGTTGGAAACAAGATGAAGGGAAAATAGAAAATAAACCAGACTGACTCACATTCTTTTACACAGCATCACATACAGCACATGGTAGAAAGTAATGCTTTTGGTGTATGCATCATTCCTATAGTAAGTGATCTGTAAAACTCAACATTCCATTCCCTTTTAGTTCCCCC
>JAITYZ010003580.1:0-25448 GCA_027744595.1 Paronellides praefectus | reverse complement strand
TTTTTTTATAAATAAATAGCTATAATGATATTGCTTCTTCCTCTTTCCTTTCATTATTCGATGGAATTTGTGGGATTTTTATTTGATAGCTACTTTACTTTTCTCCTATCCATCCAACAACAACAGTAGTATAATCGCTCATTCAACTATTGCTTTAGGCATGCAAGTGGCGTGGTATCTTTTTAGTAGTGATGGTGTATGTGTCGGTATGTTTTGGTTCATCTTAACGTTTTTTTCTTGTTGTTGGTTTGCCGGTTCACTCGTTTACTTTCTCTCTCTGTTCACTTAAGTAGATGCACCCTCTTGTCTACTTCTCTCTGTGCCATTATGCTCCATGTTCAATAAAAACACATATTATCTTCCCTCTTTCCCTTTCTTTCTGATGCTTTCTCTCTCAAAGTTACGATAATGAGACAGGCGTCCCATCATTTGACAGATTTTTACGAGGCCAATATCATCAACCAACAAAAAAGCAAGATAATCATAGGACACCAGACATTCAACTTTTTTTTCTTTTCCTACAAAAAAAGTAATACTACTGTATTTATTCTTATTCTTGTATGAACAACAGCTAAATAGAAAAGAAAAAGTACAAAAATATTAACGACGACTTGTGCTGTAAATGATACGCAAATACGTATAGGTATGTATATATTTTGTAGGCTTGTCTGTTTGTGCATTCTTCTTTTGTTCCTTGGCTATCTTTTTTGATGTTTTCAAAAGTTTCACATTATTATTTTTTTTGTATCATTCTTTTCATATTTTTTATATTCTGTTGCTTTTAGAGAAAATAAAATAACATAAATATAAACTCAAACAAGCAGAGAAAAGGCAAAAAGTAGGAAAATAAAAAAGGAGCAATTATACAGTTGACTTTTTTTGTGGATATGGCACATAGATTTTTATGCACGCACCAATAACTTGTTTGGTTAGTTGTTGCTCCTTTTTCCATCGTTTCCTCTATTTGCTGTTGCTGTAGTTGACACATTATGGAATACATTTTGTAATATTTTGTCTCTTTATTTTTATCTTTCTCGGAAAATGTTAGTTTGTACTGTCAACATAATTTGTACATGATTACAAGAAAACAGCAAAAGACTAACAACTATGCTGTTAAACGAGCAAAAAAAAAGTTTCACAATTTTTAACGAAGCAAAAAAGTGAATACGGATGACAGTGTGTGGACGTGTTTTGCCATTTTCTTCATATTATTCTTTGCGACTTTCTCAGTCTGAAAACTTTCAATATAAAAAATTTTGTTTTTCTGTATGTAATTCAAGTTTTAGTGCTAGCCAAGCATCAAAAATGCTAATTACCATGATAAAAAAAATATAGCATGGACTTGAATGCTGAATGCTTATCTGAATATTGTAAACATGTTATACATTGAGTAAAAAAGTTCACAAAAGTTTTGTAAACTTGTTATTATTATTATCAGGATTTTTTTTCTAGATAATTTTGCAACTTTTTCTTTCGCAACAACAAAATTGACCAATCCAACAAGACATAATTCATAATTGGTTTCAATATCATTGTAATAATAATATATCTATCTGTATCAAAACAGTAAACATTGACTCTTCCACTTTCTTTTCTTACGTGTCAGTGTCAGAGATTATGTATGATTTTATCAAGTTACAACTTTCTTTTTCAGAATTAAATATTATTTTTTTTCACTTGAGTAGTTTCAAGTATTCCCCATTCCACACACACAATCTAATCTGTACCAACAGAACAAAAAGAGTTTAATAAAAAAATATTGTTTTTTAAGTATTATTATTTTTATAACACAAGTCATCAGAAAGTTTTGAAACGGAACTATTTTTTTCTGTTTGTTGGGCAAGTTTCTTTTTGTTACATATGCACAACACAGCATATGATGCGCATCAGGGCAGATAGTTTATTATATTCCCCATTCTCAAGAGATGAGAAAGATAAGTGTTTGAGGTAAATGTTTGGACAAAATAAAAATGATAGTTTTGGGTTGTCTTGTAAAAAGAGCAATTTTTTCTGCAAAGTTGTCCATGTGATAAATGTACATACATAATGAATTATTATAAACATAATATGAGATCTCATACTTTATAGGTAGTTTTCTTTAATAAGCCGATTTCTCTGAATACAACAGTTAAAAACCTGTAGCTGTAATAAATTTACCAAACTTAAAAAATAGTTTTTCACGGCAGTTATGTACAGCAAACTCAACGATTATGCTTGAAAGTTATTTCGTATTTTATCTGTAATGCGGGGAAAGAAAACATGAAAGTGAAAAACTATCGCTCCCATATCCACCATTTTCTCATCCACTTGTCGCGTCGTCGTCAAAACCGGATAAGAATATTGCTTTTTAGATTTGAATTAAATTTGACCCCAACTGACCATTAAATAGACATGCATATAAAGCTAAAGCACTCACCATAACATTCATCCAATTTCTTCTGCTTTGTTGCAACCACATCATCAAACAACACAACGCATCATAGAAAAAATCCATTTTCTTTATATATTTTTTCTTAAAAAAAGAAGAAAGAAAAGGAGTGTGTGCATTGTACACACCCCACGCTACACACACAAACACACTCGAGACTATTTTTTCTTATATGCTCCCAATATACTACCACATATCAGTTTGAGACGAGGGCATCATCATCATCAGCATCCCCTCTCATGAGCATCAAGATATATATTTACCCGCTAACATTTTCTCGTTTTCTTTATCATCTGCACTTTATCTGGAGAAAGAATAAATGTGAATTCGTGTGAAGCACAATTTCTTTTTTATATACATACATGCTTTATTACAATAACTTTCCCATCTTATTTTTTCTGCCCTTTTCCACTTGTTTCATTCCTTTTCTTCTCCTGTCCCTCTTCTATCCGTTCACTTTTATTTTTTTTTGGAATATTAAGGAACTTTCCAACTTAACCTTCTTGACCACTGCTCTGGGAATGAACCTCGTATCGTTTTGGTATATAATACGCACGGGTAAAAAACGAAAGCCAAAAAAAGAAGTAGGGAATTGGAAAAAAATATAACTGGTCACATCGTGGCCTTTAAGGTTCTCCCTTTGAGATGACCATTCATTTGAGCAAACTTTCTTTCTTTCTTGTATTTTCTAGAAATAACTTAACCTACTACTCCTACATATTATTATACTCCCACATGAAACGGCAACCCACACCAGTCTAAACAAAGCAGTAGTACCACATCAACCGCCTTTTTCTTGCTTTTACCAGTTTTTCTGCCCATTCACAGAAATACTCATAATTTTATGTGCAAGTTTTTTTCTTACAATAATATTGTAATGTAGCACAAAAGCAAGTCTGAAGAATGCAGGAGGAAGAGCAACAAAGAAAAACGTGTAAAATAGCCATACAAGCAGTGGTAGTGGTAAGGATAGGGCGGAGGCGAAAAAAGAAGAAAGTTGCTCATCCAAAAAAAGGAAATAAAAACTCTGTACCGAATGGTCCTTACTTTCTTATTTCTTCACATTCTTTCCTATTTTTCTTCTTTTTTCACTTTACGTTTTTCTTTTTTTTCCAAGACATTTTACGGGGTATATTTTCTTTCTCTCTCCCTCTATTTTACTATTTCCCGGAACAGAGGCAGTATAAAGTATAAAGCTTTGCCCATAGGCTTATGCGTGTGTGTTTTTCAGAGAACAAGTGGGTACGTACGGTAATAGTGGATTTTTTTGTGCATTTTTATATCTCCATATATATTCCCTTTCTATTGTTTCATTCAACATATTGGAATGGAATAATAAATTTCACTTGTTTTAATGGAAAACAGAGGGAATAGCATTGTGTGTGCATGCTCATATTGTATGGTATTTTCGTCGTCATTCCAATATTTAGAGCAGATATAAATATAGTGAATATTATTATTACACCACCACCACCACCGCTAGAAAAAGAAAGAAAGAAAAAGCTGTTGCTACTACTTTTTTTTCTGGTGTTGGTATACTTAATATGGGGATTTATTGCTTTCACCCTCCATATTATACTCTGCATACAGTGTGCATTCATATTACCACACATAACATAACATATACATACATTTATATTACAAATACACATGTATGTGTTGTAAATTGTAAGTTTGTATCAAATCCACACTAGTTTGGAAATTGGAAAGAGAAAAAGTCACGCTGCTGGCCATATGGATTCCTGGGTGGAATAAGAAGAAAAAAAGAAGGAGAAAAAAAGGAGGAAAAGCTAATGGGAAAAATTATTACCACCCTTACTGTCGGCAAGCTGGCACTTTCCAACTTTTTTTATAATATGTGTTATAGTTATAGTATTCCCTTCCTGTTCTTATTCCATTCATCCTTCTCAATGATAGCACCATCACCGACAAAAGAAGAAGAACATTGTGACGATGGGACTATAGTGGTCATGGTGGTGGTGGTGGTGGTGTGCTATATTTGCGTTTGGCTACCTAAAAAATTATTTTGATGTTAACTTCCAGCAGAGCTCTTTTTATTCGCAGATGAGGAGCCGATATAAAAAAACAAGAAAATGATTCTTCTGTCTTCTCAAGTCGAACAAAAATGTGTCTGATATGTACATATATTTACGCAAGCATCAGACCACAAAAAAAACAGCAAATCAAAACTGGAAAAAGGAAAATAAGGGAACGAAACATAAAAGCAGGAAAAAAATTATTCAGTATACATTTAAGAGAATTGAAATAGTTGGTTGTGAGTTATGTGTGATGTATTTGTTTTGTTTGTTTGCTTGTTGTAGAGAAAGTACAAGACAAACCATTCGGTTTGGTTTGTGGTGGTGGTTCTTGTTGTGCAGAGTTTTACTCTTTTGTTTTGTTGCCTTTTATTTCAAGTTGTTTTTCCTCAGTACTTTTTATTTGCAAAATTGAGTTTGCTTTATGGACAGAAATGATGAGGAAATAGAAATTGTGATTTTCTTTGTGACTTTGTACATATTTTTTTTTTCGTCTCATTTGTGTATTTACACCAAAATAATATGAATGAATTTTTGTTGATTGCATCATGATATTTTGTTGAAAAGAAATTACATAGACGATATATTCAATAAATATGGTATATGGATAGAAAAAACATGTAAATAAATACAAGGGTTAAATAAATAAAACAGTGATTGTTGTACTTTTTTATTGCGTTTATTTTTTTTCTATAAGTAGTGTGTCTTCTGCTGTTGTGTGTGTATAAAATAAAAAAGTTGAAGAGTTGTGGAGGAATACAAAAAGAATTTCATTTTGTGATGATGATGATGATGAAAATTCTGGTGGTTTTTTTACTGCTAAACAAATGTCCTTATTATTTTGCTCGGTTGTTGTTATCCTGCTTGGTTTGGATAGACTTTTCATCTTCATCCTCTTCCCCGTACAACTTGAGATCCTTCACGTAATACCACACCATCACATCGCAAATCATTCCCAGAGACGCCAAACCTATTTTGATTGGTGAAAAAATGTAATTTTGTTAATTAATAAAATAAATATTGTTTTTTATGCTGAACATTTGTGTCAACAATTATAAAAGAAATTTGGATGATGAATTAATTAATTATTTATTATTTTTTGTGTGTGGGAGTAACCACCTGCTGCTGTGACGCTCATTGCGTAGGCGAATTTAGTGTCGTCGTATAATAAACAGTTTCCCTTGTCTCCGCACTTGGTACCCCAACGTAAACAGGCGGAATCTATGACAAAATGAGTGGGTTTTCAAAAAGATCAAAAAGTCAAGTGCCAAAGAAAGTACGTTTGTTTCAGAGTATTTTTCCAAAACGACATTTGCTTTGGGTACTTAATTGAGTACAAAACTGATATAGAAAAAATAAAGTGATTTTCTTATGAAAATGTTTAAAACAAGTACCTATGATCTTTCCATACATAATAGGACTAGGAATGGAGACAATGCTCCACATGGCGAAAGATAATCCACTTGCCAATGACTTTTGTGAGCGGTCTACGCATCTTCATTAAGAAAAAATCCAGTTCAAAGAAAAAAAAGTTCATTAGTAAGTCATATCATCATTCTCAAATAATCATTCACATTTCTTCACATAATCTACAATAGAAGCTCATAGAAAGTGAAACTATTCTTTGCACGCAGGTCATTGGTACAGTTATTTGGAAATATTGAATTGATAAGCCAGTGTTTTAGAAAAAGCAAAGTAAAAGATTACAGTTCCTTGCATGCATTTTTGAGCGCGAAAAAAGTGAAAATTTGTATAGCTAATTGCATTTTTAAGCACAGTATGTGCTGCACAGATGTAGGTATGTAGGTAATACATGGCTAATTAGGAGCATGATAACAACTCATGTGTAAACCTACCTGTATGGTATTAGCACATTGCCTATGCGGCCAAAACTGGATCCAAATCTTATTACCGACATCAATGCTACGAATAACACGAAGGTAGAGAAACAAGAGTTTGGATCAACGCATTTTCCGGGAACTAAAGTGATGTCTGGTGATGGGAGACAGGAGCAATTGGAATAGATTTGGCTAACAGGATCATAACTTTTACAGCCCGCATGACAAGCTGAATAATATATTAAATTCTGGGCTTGGTAGCAAACTGGGTTGTTTTGGCTGCTGCTACAGCTGCAATCTGCGTTACATAACGGTTGCCCAGCACCTGATGAGGTCATAGTATGCATGTCTGGTATACCAAGCCTGGTATTATTGCCCCATTCGATGTCTTGGTAAAAACTAGACACGTTGGTGATTTGACTAGTGTCTACCACTTGTCCTTGCTTGCAAACAAGTTGGGAGAAGGAAAACACGATCACGACAATGAGAATATCGACAATGACATTTACACCGGCCAGGGTTCTTGCACGAAGACGAAATCGTGCTATGATGAAGCCACTGAGCAGCAGACCGGCTACTTGGAAAAATATACTGCTCAAACCTATAAAAAAGACACATTCACAATAAAATGCATGCATGTGATGTAATATGTAATATGTACCTTTTTCTGGTTGAATAAAAACTATACACACGTAATAGTAGAATTGCATGTTGATAAATGAGGCATGTCATATGGTTATATAATGGCTATATTATCTGGGATTTACCTGTTGTTAAAGCTGCATTGGCTGCATTTTGTTTGATAACCGTTTCCAAATATTTTGGAAAGTACGTTCCGAAACCAGAAAAGGCGAAACCAAAGCAGAGAATAGCCAGATTATTCCAGGTATTCGTTTTGTTTTTCATCAAATCCCACAAAGAAGCCCAAAAGGTAAGTTCTATATAAATTTTTGTGAGTGGGAGCAAAAATTGTATGACATGCGATTAAATAATATAATATAAATATGTGTACATGTACTACAGGCACATAATAAATATTCATAGGAGTGTTTTTCAAAGGAAAAAGTATTTTTTATAATATTTGTTCAATGAAAATTACGATAAATTGGTAGAACGCGGCATACCTTTGTTAGATTGTTGGAAAATTGGTTCGAGTCTACGAGGAGGTTCTTCTGAACGAACAGTCAGTTTAATTTCAGTTTTAGCTGCATTCAGCTCCAAGTTGACTTTTTCCGTCTTTTCACCTTTCTTTGTTACTGTGTGAAGAACTCGGGGGAAAAGGACCATTAGGATGGACACCAGACCCATGAGAACGGCGAATATAACGCTTCCTATAAATTCATTCACGTAACATGCGTAAATTAGACTCAGTGAGTTTCAATGCATTCACCTGCAGTTTCTATTCCAAAAACTCTAATAATGAGAACAGGTAATACCTAACCACCATGCTCCCAACCATCTTCCATCTTTATTAGTTATCAACGGCGTCAACCATGGGCTAACATATAATTGCAAACAAAAGTAAGCAACAATGTATCCAACCAGAGGACCAGATTGTCGTACGGCTCCAGTCATTGCTATATTTAAACACCATTAATTTCAAAATTAACGTCTTTCAACTCAACTATGTATTAAGGTTAGTCCTGCATTGTGCACCTGTCATGTAGGTTGAATTATCATGTAAAATTAAGCAAAAGACATAGGTACCTATAATAACTGGTGCTTGAAGTGGTTTCATATGATCATCAATAAAAGGTCCTGCCAAAGTGTACAGTAATACCGATCCAATTCCAGCCACAAATTGCGAAACAAAGATTAGCCCCAATGGCACAATTGAGTCATCCCCCAAACCACAGTCAATGTCAACAGATCCAAATGTATCATTTTCCAGCGTCCTTTTGCAAACATCAGTGGCACCAAGATCTGCGGTGAGGTTTTCTGAAAAGTTTGATAAACCATAAAAAATATATAAAAAATTTCAAAGTAATTTCTCTTGGGGTTGCCTTCATTTTAATTGTAGATTGTACTATTTATTGATGGACCTACTTCTGATGGTGACATTAACCACATCTAATAAATCCGACGCATTATTGTGGAATTGGGAATAGTACTCTGAAGTTAAACTGAGTGCTTCATTCCCTGGACCATACAAAAAGTGGGGAGTTGCATGGAGGAAATAAGAAACCGCAGAAGCAAAGACCCCAAATGCCATCCATCGCGGCCGATGTCCTTTTCCCCCAACGTAGGACAAAATCAAAGAGAAGAGAATTTGGCTGATCTCATTTCCTGACGTGATGTAACCTATACAATAAATACATGTAATGATGATCAAAGAAATTCAAAATGCATATCCGGAAGGGTTATGCTCTGCTCAAAATCCATTTCAACTACTGACATGCTTTACTACACGCCCCATGCCGTTTTACAATTAGGTTTAGCTTTGTTACTTTGTTACAAAGCAAAATATATTACATTAATAACGTTACACACCGCTCTCTCTCTCTCTCTCTCTCTCTAAAGACTCACCTATAGTTTCTGTGCTGACTTTTAACCTTTTCTCCACCGATGAAATTGTGCTTGGGAAATAACTGCCAGACATGCCTTTGATTGTGATTGCAAGAAGAAAGACTGCAATGAACCAGTGTTTTGTGGGAAATCTTTGCATCCATTCTGGTTTCCAGCAAAAGATCCCACACCTTCCTGGGATTATTTCTTCTTCTGTGGAAATCTCAACATCATCATGATGATCATGGTGATCCCCTCCCACCCCACCATTCTCATTCAGCTTGGCTTGTTGTGTGGAATTAGTATTGTGCACTGTAGTAGTAGGAGCGGTGGTGGTGGTGGTAGAAGAGGTGTCATAAGCAGGAGGCTTGTCTTCGCCGCCGTCGTCCTCGTCATTGTATGAGTAGTTGTATCCCAGATTATCCATTACACTTTTGTAAATCTTTTTTAGAGGTTGTTCTCCTTTTTGGTGCCTCTGTGTCTAAACTTTTTTTCTCCCCAAAGAGAGATGTTGAAAAATTGTGTGTGAGTTTGTGTGTGTAAAACCTTGACGTGTGTATTAAATAGAACGAGAGCTTGATCGAGTTCTCTGTTCAAATTGGCCAGAATGTTGTAAAGCCGTGATTTTTTTGGAGCGCGTTTTTGTTGTTACAGGGCAAAGTTATTAATGACCAACAATATTACATTCACAAAACTGTCAAAAGGAATGATGAATGAGGGGACCACTGCTAGTCGCGCGACGAGGAAAAAAAACTCTTCTTCAAATGGTATTCATTTATTCAATTAGACTTTTATTTGGGTTAATAAATAAAACTGTGTGGAGGAGATGGAGATGGAGTGAGTAGCAGCAATTTATTTTGCTATAATATTTTCCTGCAGTTGATGTTGTGTAGTAGCTCTTTTGCAGACGGCTTGTTACGCTAAATTGTAATTAAAGAGTGTGACCTTCCTTCCAGTAGATGAGAACCACATTCTGTGGCTTTAAATAAACTGATCAGCAGTGGTGTTGGCGTTGATGATGGTGGTGTTGTAGTGCTTTATAAAATAAGGCATGCAGACCATCATCATCATCATTATTGCTGCTGCTGCTGCTGCATTGCGTTCTTTTGTAATAATTATCGTTTATCGTGATGATGATGATCATCATGTCCAAAAAGCTGTATTTTTCTCAAAACTCTTATATACATGTATATATTTAAAAGAGTAGAAGCACTTTTTTCAAATCAACTTGAAAAATTTACCAAGACCAACTCACCAAAAACAAATGGCCTTTTGAGAAGTAATAAAATTCTCATCATGCAAAAGTTACTGGCACAAAAATTATCATAATGAAATGGGTTATGTACTTAAATGTGTATACCCATCTATATTATGTGTAACATGCACTCTCTCAACTAAATGCACGGACACAGTTACATTTTACGTGAACTTGGTTGTAGTTATGTAAAAGTAGGTAGACATAATATGTAAGTCACTCGAAACGCACATTTTTTTGGATAATAATTAGTCATTTAAAACCATGTGTTGTGATGATAGGAAGCTTACGAGATGCTAATTTTGACTTGGTGAGCGATATTCTTCGTTATAGAGCCAAAATAATAAAATACAAATGACTAAAGACGTAAAGATTATTTCGTTGGAAAAGTATAGAATGGAATAATATTTTGTTTAAAAAAGTTCCGGATAAAATATTTATAGATTTAAAAATTCCAAGGAAGGACAAATAGGAGAACAATGGATGCATTCCCCTATAACCAGTTGTGTTTCACAAAATGTTTTTTTAACTTGGCTTTACTCATTCGCTTTTTAACGAAATGTTAATGTTTTCCATGACCTACCTACACCGCACTTTCAGTTGGAATCCCATTTATTTGGAAACTACTCACTTGTGGAATCCACAAACTTCAAATCAGTTTAAATTGTCATTATTCTATCAATAAATTTTTTGAACTGAGTCAGAAAGTCACATTTAATGTTGCAAATTTTGCAACACTACTCAAATGATGTCAAATATTTTTCAACATTATATAGAGCAACCACACACAGTGCCACACGCCACATGTGTAAAAAATGCGATTCTTGTTTGAATTGGGTATTTAGATTGTCGAAAATATTATGGGATTACTGCAGCGTTTTTGCAACACAACAGAAGGATTTGCGTGATGGGACGCGATTGCACCACTGATTAAAATAAAAAAGTCCAAAGCAAGAGCTAAAATTGCATTCATTCGATTCGCCAGCTTATATTATGCTATAAAAGTTTAAAGTAATTGTACACTGCGCGTGCACTATTTATATACTGACGTACATTTTGCATTTACATACGGACTAGTATGGTTAATGGTAGATATGGTACGATACTATTTAATTATGCAATTATTTTTGAAAATGGCATCATTAACCACGATAGACCATCATCATCATCCGTCCATTAGAGACTTCCATGCATTCAACAAGGAAATCAGGAACAAAAACAAAATTGTTGTCCGGCAGGTTTATTTGGGACGAAGCGAATGCAAAGGTTGGTCAGTTTGAGCAGCACAGTAACTGACTGACTGACAATCGAGAGGATAATTGTTAAAAGTAAATACATGAATGGGGAATGTCGTATATTGTTGAAGCACACATTCTAAATTTTTGTCGCATAATGACATGCACATACCTACGTACGTAATGTAACTGTTTGCACAGCCCAAATCAACTTGACTGTATCACACAACCGTTGTTGCGTTGTCTATAAAATTCACGTGATTTGAATAGCAAGAGAGATGAGCTACATTGAATGAAACCATTGTTTATCAAGATGCATCATTGTCAAATTAGGTATTATTATCTTACAGTAACTTGTATATAGGCATACATGTTACGTGTTTTCATTTTCATACTTGCTTGCATTGTTTATACGGGTCAAAAACAATTTTATACGTGCACATCATATATACAATGTATATTATACACACATTTATGTCAGCGATGTGTAACTCGCATTAACATAAATAGCATTTTGTTATCTGTATATATTTGCTGCATGCATTTATAATGTATAGAATATGTCATGTAGACTTCACATGATTATGATTCATGAGCCCAAGCCTTTGAACCTTAGCTTTGATTGATTATAAAACCCTTTAAACATGTATCAGTTTTAAATTCTAAAAATAGTTGCCGTTATTTTCCATCCAACAATGCTTTTTTCCTTACATCATGATGATGACGCCAAGAGCTTAATGAAGGAATCCACATGACTTTTTATGTATATACGCCAATAATAGTAGTTGTATTGAAAATCGACAAATGAGATGAAACTGACATGATATAGCACACGTGCGTATTTCTATAGGTTTGCGTACTAATGTACGTACTTTCTATTTAATGACGCAGTGTGATTCAAAATGGCTTTCCTGTTCGTGTGACTTGTTAAGTTAAAACACGAAAAGACCAGGGATTGTGAGATGTGTGCAGGTGGTCTTGGTTAGATGACGGTATTCTGCCCATTGGCTTTTAATTATGTTTTGTTGCATCTTCGCCATTTTTTCAAACTAGAAAAAGTTGTTGCAATTATTTGTTCAAATTTGAAATATATTCGGAAATTCTAATTTTTAAACGTAAATTGCTAAGCACAGTTTTATTCAATCCTTTAAACTTTCAATCGTATTTATTTAGCCTTATTTCACATACGCGGACTGGGTGCACAAAACCTACTAACAAAAGTGGTTGCACCACCAACTTTTAATAAAATACCGGCGTTGGAATATATTCAATCATTATTTGGTTCTTATTCCAATTCCAACCCCGAAAATTATCAATAAATCAGTATCAACTTATTAATAAATGATTCCTAATTCTCTAATGTATTTAGATTACTTTTCTGAACTTGAAAAATTTCATAGACGTTATATGGTCGTAGCGCGAAATAGAAATTCCTACAAAAAAACATATTCCTAAAAATAAATTGGCTTCTGTCTGTGTAGATATTTGTATCATAATTACAGTAAGCATATTTGCATAATGTATATTATAGATATATATATATGCGTTTCATTTGTTTTGCTTTGGGTATGTGCGTAACTAGTTGAACTTCCAGTTGTCAGCAAACAACATAAAACATTCCGCTAAAAAATGAATGGTGAAGTATTTTACAATTTACTACATTTAGAATATATACAATATGCAATACGTACATGTATTCCTACATACATGCACTGTGTATTGCATAAAATTATATTATCCGCCATGTGAACTAAACATCGCATTAGTTTGTAACCCATTTCTCGGCTAAATGTTAGATAATTTCATAAACTACGCTTTACAAGAACAAACAGTTGAACGTATTTGGCACACTACGCATCAGCTTCGGTTTGGTTTAGACAGGCTACTAATTATGTGATTAGTGATTATGATGATGATGAGTTGGAGGAAATAGTCCGGGTCAACTCAGATTATAAGCATACTGCGCAACATGAAACATGATGACATGAACTATGAACAATGCGCAAAATAAAATTGCTCAAGGAAAATTCCTTAAGATTCCTGAGCAAGGAAATATTAAACGAGGACATCACATAATCGGAGGACATCAGCATGGTGTGAGGTAACCTGCGGTTTTTATGTTTGTTTGTACTTGATGTCTGGTGGGTACGTGACAGAAAGTAGCAAGATTACTACCACGCGAGCAGGCAAAAGATTTATTATGAAATAAATATTCAGGTTATCATCTCTTATTGTAGCGCAGCAGATTTACATCTCCGAAACATAACACACCATATCATCATTATTAATATTAAATATTTTCATCCCAAGTTTGTCATCATCATTCAATTATATTCGCACACAGGAAAAGCGACCCCCTTGCACGTGGAGGATATATACACTATTCTTTCAAGTTTTAAGTAAAATTGTGCGTGTGGCGATGGTTGGTTGATGTTAATATCCCCAAGAAAGTATTTTTTTCTAGAGTCCAGTACCCATTTACCTTGTTATTACTACAAAACCAAAAGACATCCTTCAGCTACACATGTAATTTTGGAAAATTACAAGCCATAAAACTTGTCGTATGGCAATATACTTTTGTTGCAATGCGTGAGAGAGCTGCTAAAATTTCAGTAAACTTTGTTTCAACTCTTGTAAAGGAAGGAACATTATTATTTCTCTTGTGCGTTTTTGAGAGTCATGACTCATGACTATGACCTTCATGCTGCATTTCAGGTAATTCTGCGGAAATAACACAGCAGCGGCTTCATCTTCGAAAATATAATGTAAACACAAACACACCGGGAAAAAGAAACAAACAGCACATAAATTTGTTAATCATGGAAAACAAGGTGTAATAAAAAATGCACGACCTAATCCTCTTGAAAATGTGGCGTATATTTTCATTCCTTCTTTTCTCTAAAAAAAACAGTTAATGTACATTTATTCATTCTATAAATTTCATTTCCCAGCTTGTTATTACCGGCAGAAGAGGTAATAATAATAATCACCATAATGTTTATGCAATGCGCACTTTGTTCCTTTCCTCGGAGCAATAAAAGTAAATAAAACGCACTTTTGTTCAGCAAATATAAACGCCGTTAATTTAAAAACTAACATTTTACTTAATGAATTTAGTGCATAGGTAGAATTTTTCGGGGGATTGTTTGTACAGTTAAAATAGAAATAATCATGGAAATTAAATTTTTTTCCACTCTTTCATTCTTTCATAAAAACATTAAAAGCGTAAAATGCATCAGAATAATACAATAAACTGTTTTCATTCAAAAGGCTTTGTATTTCTAAATCTAAAAAATCCCATTATATTTTTCTCATTTTTTCCTTACTTTTTCTTCATCATCTTCTTCGTTGTTTTGACACCATAGAGTACTCGCAGCGTTTTCTTTTTTTTCTGCGTAGATGCTTTAGCGCTGTTGCGTACCACCTTGTTTTTTTTCAGGGCCCATTAAGAAATGCCCATGAGAGACATTAATGTTCTATGTATACTGCACTAAAACAGCAGTGGAACAAGAAACATTTTTTCCGGTATATAAAAATTATCACAAAGAATACATATATACCGTTTTGTTAGGATTCTTGTACAAAAAAGTGAAAACAATATTATTTCTTGAGCAAAGACACAAAAGCAGTTATGGAAGCTGGAATGGTGTGTGCAGCAGTCTTTTATTGTGCGTTGTTGCATTTATCCAGCAGCAGCAGGAGCAGCAGAGGGATAGCACCTTGATGATTACTTCCTCCTGTGGTGAATACAGTAATAATATTTATTATATAACGAGCTTTATACATCTTTCTTTTTTTTCAGAGGGAAGTGTTATTATTTTTCAAAACGCACGTGTGTGAGTGTAGTGGTAATAATGTTATTAGCTTTCTCTCTGCTAAGCTCTAAAACAAATTATTGTTGTAGTTTTGAGGTGCTCTGGCTGTGTTTGGGGAGATTCATGCCTTTGTAAAAAAAGAACATTTGTTTGAGTCAGCGTGAGTGTGTGGCACGTGGAAAGTTGCAATTCAAAGGTAGCAGTGCGGTTTGTTTATTTTGTTTTTAGAGAAACATTTACCAACCACACAGTGAGGAGAGGAAGAGAATGCGGGAAAGTACATTGAACATGATGATATAATGGGCTCGTAGATTTTCTTGATGCAGTGCAGTGTAATCATTGCCGTTATTATTGCAATGCACCGCGACCACACCACTACTCTTACTTTTCTTACACGCTTCTTCTTCATCATCGTGTAGTTAAGTGAAATATTTATGTTTTCTTGGAGCACTCAGCAATTCATGTTCCCTTTAAGCGTCATGTTGTTTACCTAACCCAACTCATAATAATGAAATATGTATCGTATTATAAGAGGCGCCAGAAAAGAGGTGTATAACACTATAACATTAGGCATACAGGTGTATCAACACAGCGAACTGCAATACATGGGTTAACTATGACATGTTCGTAGAACAAAATACACAATGCAAGCAAAATATATTGGATAATTCTGAATCATTTGCAAATAATTTGCTTTGATATAATATCAACCGTTTAATATTTTGTTAAATTTTGAATATAAGAATCGACGTCATGTTTAACGCCAGCATTTATTTTAAGACGAATGGTATAATATTTATTCTATTCTAGATTTGTAAACGTTTTTTACGCTGTAGACTTGCTGTTCGACAAACCTCCAGAAAATAAAATCAAGATAATGCATCATTATTTACCACAATCAATTACAATTAGTAGTACAGAAACAACACTAAAAAGGAATTCAAAGTTTTTAAAGGGAATGCACATACTTACTACACACATATCATTATGAACATGTAGAGCAGCTACGCAGAGAATCATCATTTTGTCATCAAGTATTAAAAACTAATACAAATCAAAGGGAGAGACTCTTATTCCGTAATGGGTGCGAGAGGGGAGAAAAGTTGCAAGCAGGTGTCTGGGAGGAAACAGGTGTAGTTAACAACCATTCCCCGTTATTTCGCCCCATTACGTTCAATGATATATCAATAATCTTTGCCGTTGACATTTGTATTTCATCCCATTTCCCCATTATTATACATGCTACATACGTAAACTACAATAATAAAAGCATAACCACCCATTATATTATAATAACAACTAACGTGTCTACTTAATTCAAGTGTAAAAGCTTTCGGTGTAGAAGCCCGGTGTGTGTGTGTCAATACATGCGAGAAGGGTAGGCAACTCTGAAAGAATTTGTATAATGGCAGGTTTATGTGAAAATATAATATTACAGCAGCAGATAATGTGAGGCTCTTCTACTAATGGCCTCAAATGGAAATATTGAAATATATTCGCTTGAGAAGGAGAGGGTGTGGAAATGGAAACTTATGGTAATTTAATTATAATGATAGGAATATTGGGCTTGGGTACGATATTATTACATTTTCAATGTTTGCTTTAATATGAACACTGCACCAAGTGAGGATTTTGATTCTTGGTTCGGAAGCAACCCAAACACAGGTAATAAGATGTGTTTTTTCCAAAAAAAAAAAACTCACACAATTTTTCCTGACATTGAAAAGTAAAAGCAACTTGATCAAAGCTACTTTTTCTAAATACAAGTTTTTTAAGTTTCCAAAGAAAATTATAAGCGTCATTTTTGGGTGGGATTCCAAGAACTTTCATTCAAAAAGAAAAACCTTAACCAGACCCAACTACTCAATCACCAGTTGCTCTAAACTTTTTTTTCTTCCTTTTTGAATGAATGCAAGCAAATAGTAAAAATATAGCGCACCCATCCAAAAATGTTGGTTTTTTTCTTTAAAAAAAAGATGAAAAACACTCAAGGCACTCTTTTCCTTTTCGTTCTTTTTACAAATTTTTTTTTGTGTCCGCCTTTTTTTATACCTCAGAACATACATTACCTCTTGTTCTCTCTCTGTCTCTAGTCAATAGTCACCACTTTCCAGCTGCTTTTTCACTTACTTTTCACTTGACTGCTTGTCCGCCTCCACTTTCCAATCTAAAAATTCATTCTTATTCCTTTCTCGTTCTTCATCCCCTCTCGCTTTTTATGTGACGATTTTATTTTCAAACACATACCTTGTGATGCACTATAAAAATATAAGAAAAAACCGATTCTTTACAAAAGAATGGTTTCATGAAGAGCATCAGCAGTAGTGGCACTAGTCGTAGTATAGTAATCTCACTACCATATATACACACATATATATTTATATACACCTATGCTATTTTTACTACACGCTTGTGTGTCTGTGTGTAAGTTTGGATACATCACATCACAAAAAAATATACACATTCTTTTTTTAGTTTCCTAGTCGCACATTTTCTAAACCCTTCAAAGTTATATATTTGTAAAAAATATATATATATTTTATTATATGCACCTATCTATTTCATACGCCACCATATTTTATGGATATTGTGCGACGTTTTTCTCTTATTCTTCTTCTCTCGTCCAACTTAAAAAACAGAGAAAGGATGAAGAGGGAATTTTTTTTGAGCGCATTGCATTCACTACTATAACCACTCAATATTATACACGCTGCGTGTTTTTTTGTTCATTCTGTTGAATGTCTCTGTGTGCAAGTGTCTTTTTTTCTTTCCCACATGTGCACTTTTTCTTTCTTTTCCATTCTTTATATAACCATCACTTTCTCATCTTCTTCGACGACCTCATCCTTTTACTTTACTTACCTATTTCCTATTCAATGCATTTTCTGTTCACTCACCATCATCATCACACATCACCACCACCATCACCACACACTACTCACTCAGTCCTGAGAGAAGAGAGTCAAGTCAAGCCAAAAGAAGAGAGGAACGAAGAAGAAGAAAAAATGAAAGGAAATTTTATGAAATAAAACCGGTTATAACTTATACTTATCTTTTCTTTACATCATCATCACAAAACTCTACTGCACTCTTCTTTCATTTTTCTTTGGATTGGAAATAGAACGGGAAAAAGAAAAACACAAGAAAGGAAATAGAGGAACAGAGGAGTATAATAAAAAAGAAGAAATGGGAAGCCTTTTTCTCTCTCCACTTTTCACCACGTTTTTCCATATCCGTTTTTGTTCTTTTTAAAATGAAGGAGGAAGGCATTGCTGGGTTCTCCGAATGAATACGTAATGTAGCCCATTGCACAAATCATTTTCGTTGTGAATACCTTCAATGGCCAGTAAAAAAAAGAAATACTGATTATAATAGAAAAGCTATAATAAATATAAATATATATTGGGAAAAATAGTACAAGCAAGGCAGAGGAAGAAGAAGGAGGAGGATTGCACATGAAACCGTGCGTATTAAAGATGGAAAGAGAGAAAATAACAGTTTTTCCCATCATCATCATCATCGTTTTTATCGTCAGTGGATCATATAGAAAAAAAACTCGCCCCCGTGACGCTGCTGCTGCTGAATCCATAAGCATGTCACCACTTTCACCACCCTGTATATATACAGCTTGGTTTATTGGCTTTAACCCTTTCAAAGCTAAAAACTAACATTTTCTTCTTCTCTCTCTCTCTCTCTACAGTATAATCGTAAACTTCTTTATGCGTTCAATGTCGTTGTCATGAATGGAATAGAATTGAATTAAAGTGAACAGGATATTATATACGCTATACTTACGTATATAACATATAGGTAGACAAAAAATATAGAATATCATGTTGGATTGCATTGTCGAATGTAAAGCAAGAGCAGGCAAGCGGGAGGTGGTGGCAGCGGCGGCGACTCTCTTTTTTTAATATCCTTTTTCTTTTGTAAAATACGATGCAAAAGTTTTAAAAGAAAATTTCCTCTCAAGTTTTTGTCTACCTCATTTATATAGAAAAATAGCGTGTATGTGTGTCTATATGTGTGTGTGGGTGTGTGCATGCTATAAATATATTATAACTTTTATATATTTCATAGAATAATCCTGAATGAATGTAAATTATTTTTTATTCATCTACAGCCATTTTTACTTTAATAAGGAAATATAATAAAATATGCAATTCAATCAAGGATGACAGTAGTGGTGGCCCAACCAAACCATTTATTTTTTTCTTTCTTTCTTGAGAGAGAGCTCAAACTTTATAGTCATCAGAAGCATTTCCTCTGGCAGCATGCACACCACACCAGGCCAACAAGTTCACTGTATAAATAGCCCAATTTAATTCTCTGGGACACAATTTCTAGAATGAAATGTGTATAACGGCTTTATACCATTTTACATTGACACTAAATCTCCAAAAAAAAGTAAAAGAAAAAAAACGATGAGCAGAGCATTCATTAGATTATAAATAAGGTTTTGTAAAAATATATATAAAAATGTCCCAACTGAGATGAGAGAAAGTGAAAATAGAATGTATTAACTTTTGAGATAATCGTCTGAACAAATGACAATCGCTCCCACTTTTCTTTATGGTTTTCAAAAAGAGAAAAAGTTTTTAAAATTTTTTAATGGCCACACAGAGTCATATATATACCATGTGGATACAATTTACGTACACACGCATTTTTATTGTCTCGTATTTTTTATTGCTACTTTACTGACTTGACTGGATTTAAGAAGTGGTAACTAAAAAAATACAATAAAAAAGCAAGCCATGAGAGAGAGAGAGATGGTATCTCATGATGGCCAATCTAGCAGCCCACAAAACTCTACCATTATTTCATTCAGATGATATAATAAAGGAAAACACAAAAAAAAGAAGTTGAGTTTACCATAAAACGAGGCAAAATAATAATAATATCTACATTTTGTTTCTGTTTCTGCTCCTGTCTGTCTTTTTTCCCGTCCACAGCCGCTAAGTTTACAAACGATTGCCATTTTACATTTAAATTATGCACTGGTGCCCTATCTTCCTCTGTAGTTTTACATGAATAGGTAATTCATTTCCCTCTTGGGGTTTTTTCCAACCCTCCTCTTCTTATTCTTCAAAAAGCCAGTGAAACGGCATTTACTTTGGTATAAACATGCATTAGTACAATGCTCTGGTTATAAGTTATATAGATACTTCACGAAGAAGAAGAAGAGAGCACAAGAAAAGGAGAGCTGACGACAAGGCGACAGTGATCTTTTTTTTCTGTGCTACAAAATTTTCTTTTTCTTGTCTCGTCACTCCTTCCTTGCTTCTTATTCCATATCTTTTCTTTGGCTTTCTTCTTTCATGTTTAGACTTACATCCGGCCCAGATCAGGCTTCTCTTTGACTGGTTATATGGTAGAGTGGAGAGAGTAGAAGACAGGTGAGCAGAGAGAATCTCTCTCTTTTATACTGTATACAGCAGAACACATCTTCACAACCTCTTGCTACTCGACTTGACTAGGACTATTTTTTCCCTTTTCATAAGCTTAACTTGTATACTAACTCGTTTATACTTATATGCCTATATAAGCAAACAGGAAAGGAGCAAGAAAAGAGACACAAGGAAAAATAAAGATTCTATTTTTATTTTCAAATAAAAAATTCCTTCTTTTCTATTTCCACCTGACCTGTACCCCACTACTACTGGTTCTACAAGCGGGTGTCAGCTAAACAGAAGAGCTAAACTCATTCGGATGTCAGTCCCTTAGCACACATTGCGTAACATACATGTTTTCATCTCTATTTATTATGCTCTCTTGCAATAATATAAAGAAAAGTCTTATGTAGTTTACTCTGCAAATTTGACTATAATAGCTATAGATACATGCTTATATTTGAGCGGATGTCTTTTTTTCTCCTTTTTTACATTTGCACAATTTGAATGAATTTATATTATTACGTGTGTTGTAACACGACACACATACAAGCATTCCTACCTAGTTTCCTTTCTTTTCTTCTTTGTCACTAAAAACGCACGACATCTCTCTCTTTTTTCTGCTTATCCCTTTCTTTTGGTTTCCTTCTTTTTTTTTGCAAAAAAGGAACGTACCGAAAAGGAATTACTTTGGCTATAATTTTACACCATGTTGTTAGAAAGGGGCTGTGACAGGAAACCTTTCAACAAGGAATTTTTCTTTTTTTTCTTCCTCTTTTGTGAAAAAGTATATCAATTAAAATACATAATTCAAGTCAATTCTCTAGCTAGTCTCTTCTACTCTGCTCTTCCTCCACAATCTCGGGCCCTTTTTTCCAGAGAAATGGAAATCCAATCGGATGATGATGTTGGCACAATGTCTCGTACTACTTGCTAGTCATGCATAATAAGTCTCTCTCCTTTCGTCCTCCTCCTTGTCGTCGTTGGGGAATGGAATGTGGATAAATATATGGTGGCAGTACAATGGCTCACATCACTACACAAAAGAAAATGAGGAAGGATGAATTCATCGAAAAGTAGTAGTAGCAAAGTAGATTATATTAACACATTAGTAGAAATGAAGGAAGAAGAAGAAAAAAAATCATCATCATCATCAACCGCTTTTTCTTCCTTCACTCTTTCTTTCCTCCTATTATGCTGATGCTCCACTTTTCCTAAATGTTTTTCCATGAATTTTTGTGTCTTTTAATCTTTTCTTTGCCATTTTTAACCAAATTTTTTAACATCATGTCATGATGACATGATCATTGCTATAGTCTAGTCGGTTAAAAAAATGTGGACTTCCAATTTCGCCATCCCATTCTTCCATTTTCGGGGTAATATCTACACATACAGTTTGATAGGTATACTTTATAGCAGACTAATAGAGATCCCGTATTTTCTTACATAAAGGCCTAGGCTCTTTTAAATTTTCAATTTGCCCCTCAACGGCCGCAACATCCCAGTGTTTTATTGGAGACCTGGCTTTTCAAGCTAAATGTACGGCGAAAGACGTTTTGCAATGCTGATGGTTGTTAGAGGTATGCATATAAAGTGAATTTGATACAATATATATTTCTCTTTGCAAGATCAATTTTCGATGCTTTTGCTCTTTACAACAACCATTTTTTTGCTATGTATGTTGAGCAGTTAATATGCAGTTATTTGACTTGCTGACTTACACAATTTGTCTTTTTCAAAGAGAAAGGCCCAAAATTTATGAGCCTTTCCTCTCAATGGGATTCAGGATTTATGAGTGTCACAAGCACATGTATAAGTAATTTTAGATTACTTACTCAGTATTATTATTATTAGTGCAGCAGAATAAATATAAAAAAGCCCAATGTTTTCAATGCATATATGCGAATAAGCACTTTAACTTATGTCATATGTGAAATAATCGTAGAAAGAGAGCCCATCAAGAAGAATTTGAAATAAAAGAGGATAAAATATGGGTGCTGGATGACTTGGCCTGGCCGGAAGTTAAAATGAAAGACAGTGCTTTTAAGAAAAGAAGGTAAATCATACGCTTTTTTTTAGGTTATAATATACGGGTATTTATGTACAGCTTATAAATAAAAATGCATGCTTAATCTACCAACAGCAACAACAGCAGTCATAAGAAATAACATTATATTTTTAGAAGAATTTTATAATTATAATAACATTAGCAAATTAAGCATCTATTTAAATGGACGTGTATTTCTGTTGCATACATAAAAATATTAGAATAGTTTGAGTTTTTAAAATGAAAACTCGTCTACTCCTTTAATCGACGACCTTGCTCGGCATCATCAATGCTATAATTGCGCTTGGAGGATGATCCACGACGACCACCACAGCTGAGACTATTGCAATCCCACCAAAGATTAAAGTAGGTATTCTTTTGTCCAAGGAATCCTAATAATTTTAAACGTTAATTCAATGACATGCACAACAAATTGGATGAATAAATGCCGACAACCGCAGAGAGCATTCTTCTTTTTTGGTAATTATTTTAAATTCTTACAAGAAGGGTAACTTGAGGAGTGAGCATGCCACCAAATCTAGCTGCCATTGAACAAAGACCCACAGCTGAGGTCCTGACCACAGTAGGAAACAACTCGGCAGTGTAATTGTACACCACAGCAAAGCATCCGGCCATTGCAATTTTCGCAACCATTGCAATCGAGGTTACAATCAGACCTAAACAACAAAGCCATATTATATTTCGTAAAAAAATATTTTTGCGATGTGGTTTTTAAAAAAATCATGAGTGCATTTTTTGTGCTCATACCTCTCGGAATGAATGTGGTGATTATACAAGCAAATCCGCCAATAAATAGAAACGCAACATTCAATGCTCGCCTTCCAGTTTTATCCACAACCAAAATGACAAGAAGATGTCCAGGCAAGTCGGCAATCCCAGCCAAGAAAAAGACAAAGTATGGATCCCCAGGCAAAGCTCCTGTATTGAACGCCAAGCCGTAGAAACAAAGTGCAACAGCAAACCATTGGAAAGCCGTGTTAATGGCTCGGAAGCGGAGGTTGGGTGTTTTAAACAGGTCACTGAGACCGTAAGAAGCGTGAGTCTCCTCAGCACCACCCCTGTTGGACACTGCCTCAGTGTATTTCCCTTCGTAAATGTTGTTGAATGAGATCCCATTGGTTCGGCATGCCCTACGGGCAATTGCAACAGCTTCTTGAATACGACCTTGACTCCACAACCATCGAATCGACTCGTCCATCAACCTAAATTTTTTAAAAGACGCCAGGATTACTATTTAGGAGCAAACATTGAGTATAAATAAACATTAAGCAAGCTTATTATGCAACATTTAACTAACTGATAATTGATTAATGGCAAATTAGTAGTAAAATAGGCATGCAGAAAATTTACAGATATAATCATACATGAGCTTATACAGAACATTTAGAATGATGTGTCAGCACACTTCACACCCCAAAACAAATTAGCACATTATTTTTTCCTTGTTGGTTTTTTTAAATCTTACCAAAAATGACCAAACAGTAAAAGTGCATGAGCTGCAAAGACTGTTTGCAGCATTGTGATATCACGAATTAGGTAGCTCCATAGTGCGACGAAGCAAACACCAATGGCAAAGCTGGCAGAAAAGGCGGTTCCACAATATGTCCGCTTCTTCTTGTTAACCAGTTCCATCGCTAAACAAAAAAAACAGAATACATTATCATACAAAATTGCATATTATGCAACTGGGTCTAATTTATTAATAGCATAGAACAAACAGGGAAACAGAAAAAATGATAATAATAATAGACCAGCATGATTTTAAATTAAAATTATTTTATTTTTTAACTCACTCAACACAAAACCCTGCAATCAACAAATTTTTTTAAACATAAAAACATAATTGAAAGTAGTGATAAGCAAGCAACGAAAATTGAGTAAAGGCAATAAAAAAGCGTATTATTTTTTACCGTGACATATGCTCCACCACTTCCAAAAAAGCCATAGACGAAAAGACTGATGCAATAAAGTACGTAATTTGATATGTAGGCTCCAGCCAGTCCAAAAGCGAATTGAAAGAGTGCAGAAATGCATAGAATCTTTTTCCTCCCTATTTTGTCTGACAGAGCTCCACTAATAACTGCGCCATTGAACACTCCAAATCTTTAAAAGGTACAACAGGCATATCACAATAAGGATGTAACTTTTTTAGCCACTTTGATAATTAATATGGGAAATCTTATTTTATTATTGCATTTTTCATGAAAACTTACACATAAATGGACTGGATCAAGGCTCGCTCCCATTTGAGTTCACATACCATGTTCCACTGTTGAACAAAAAATTAAATTGTAGAGTTTGTAAGGAAATTATTGAATGCATAATATTTGAAAGCGGGTAGGTATGTGTGTTTATCATGTACCTCATAAACTCTGGATTGACTGTAAATGGACTTATCATAGACAAACTGGCCGTCGCATGAGACATGCTCTGAGCTGGTGTCATATGGAACAGCATACTTGTGACATGATGCAAGTTCCCCGTTTTCCTTTACAGGAATGTACTCTGATAGCAGCAGGGTACTGTTGTCATTGCTAACCCATCCATCTGCTGTTGTAACATTGAGATCAACTTCGTCTATGAAGCAACTGCAGAGATATTACAGATAGTTATAAAAATTATGCCGTTTTTATTAATGAAATTAAAAATGCTATGCATAAACAATGCGGGAATTTAAAAAGAAAATCTTAAAAAACCTATAAATAGATTTGACATGCTACTCTTTCTATTTCCTGTTTCCTGCATCTAATAAAAATAAGGGAAAAAATTCATTATCGCTGCGCTCAGGTAATGTGAGATGACAATTTAAAAATAAACAACCCCGCCCCGCCAGCTTATATCAACACAAAGTAGAATGATTCTACCATGAATTTCG
>JAITYZ010003579.1:0-12292 GCA_027744595.1 Paronellides praefectus | reverse complement strand
TTCTCTTGGCTTCTCGTCTAAAAGCTTCGCCTTGAATAGTTTTACCTATAACACCGCAAGAAACTAAAACATTGCTGCTTTTTAGATGCTTTAAATACTTCTAAAGGTCATGCCAACCTTGGAAAGTTCTAAAACCGACCTTTCCGCTTCCGGTTGGATTTTTGGTCCCATGTTCAGTCTAATTTTAAAAAACTCACATGACATTTGTATAGAATTAATTGGGCTACACTGGAGTACCTCACACTTAACAAATAGAATTAGCTATGTTTTTTAACTGCTGATTTTTAAGTGTCCACGAAATCTAAATTCAGCTTTTGTATTGCTGGCTGGAAATTGGACTTTATTTAGTTATTGCGAAAATTTTGTAAAAAGGTAATCGTAGAAAGTAATAGATATGTTTTTATGGCTTTTTTCTTCAATTACTGGTAATTTTAATTACCAATTCTTAATTATTGACAACATTGTTGACTCCTCCTGCCTTCCAAATAAAGACGCTATCACTTGAGTAACATCATTCATTGGAAATGAATCATTGCATATTTAAATATAATTTCCATTCCATTTATTCTAATAGAAATATCTCACCCACAAGAAGAAAATGATTTTCGATGCATATCATGAATGAAAAGGTAAACCTACATTATCGCATCTGGTGACGGGCATCACTCATAAACGCCCTGTACTTGATTATTTTGTCACCGAGAATTTCTCTATCCAAACAATCAGAATGCAAAATAAGTTGTTTTAATTAATTTCATGACGTTTGAGCAATTTTCTTCTAATAGTTTCGACGCAATTGCTAGTAATGGGAATTTAGAATTTCATAGGTGTACATAGTACATACCTTTCATTTCATTTATGGAATATAATGTGTGTATTAAGCTTTTACACAGCAGCTACACTTCTATTCACACGGTACTTGTCGTATGCCGGGCTCGTGTGTGTGTCCAAATTTAATGCTGTAATTACAAAGAACACGGGAAAAAGTCAGCCCAACACCCACCGTAGCCAGGAAAGAGACAAAAAAAATGAAACCTCTCAGCGATAAACCAAGAATACCTATACATTATTCCTTTGTACATCTCCCGCCCATTATCATTCTTGTTATTTGCATATCATTCTTTTATGCAATCAAGGCTCCAATCACTAATCACTCACATCGCACACACACATATACACAACATCACCTTGTATTCCTCCTCTGTGTGACATCGTGGGCCACCTCATTAGTTATGATTATGATTATTACTATATAATGAGTATTGAATTATTTGCCCAAAAAAGTGAATACTTACATGTGTAGCCAGTAGCCACATTATTACAAAAGAAAAGCACCGCACACCGCACCGAAGCGCGCCATACCAATAAATAGCCAAATATATAATCAGACTTCTCATCAACATCAGCCAACCTTCTTCCTTTCCCAACATTTTAATAATTAAGCAGACTCATTTAAATAGAGGAAGCTCTTGTACATATATCCGCAGATACACATATACATAACATATTAAGACGACCATGATGATGATGATGATAATAACAGAGCTGTCAAGAAAAAATATTCTTTGCCCATTATGATATGAAGAAGTAGAGAGTTAAGGAGCTTTTAATATGATGTATAATATATTTGCGGAGAATACACCTCTAGTGCTTCACACCGGCACCACACACAGTTCCACTTCCACTTATCAATCAGTGAAGGATGATGATGATGATGATGATGATGATGTGATGTGGCGGTGTGGTGGAACGGGATAGGTACATAGGTACCAGCGGGTTACAATTGAAAAGAAGTATGGCAGTCCTTCAGTGAAATGTCCAGTTGACACGCCAATTACCACTACCGTCTCATTATATTTCTCTGATAAAACTTTGAATTTAAATAGGAATTACTGAAATGAGAAGAAGGAGAAAAAAGAGCCGACCACATATATATATAACGTAATGCTGATTAACGTAATGAAGCAATTTTTAAATAAAAAGTTAAAGCTGTTTTTCATATTATATCAGCTACTAACAACCAAAGCTGCCATCATAAAATGGATAAGATGCATTTCATGCTCACATTAGCTTGCAAATTAGATATGCATATTATTAATTATTTAGTCTTCCTATAAAACTCCAGGCGGTAGTTGAATTAATATTACCCCAGCAGAAAAAAAATATTGTCTGAAATTTGACATTTTTCGTCGTCTTTAAAATTTACATTCAACATATAGTAGGACTACCTATGCAGAAGGTACATGGAAAGGTTGATGGAAATAATAATGTCAGAAGAAAAAGGATGTTTCACATTACCCTCATTGTATTGAAACGTCAACGCTTATAAAATTTGCTCGTAACTAATCTTGGGTTTAACATAAAAAAATGTTTAAATTTTCATTTAGTACAATAAATAGGCACATACCTATTCAAACGACATCAGGGTAAAATAACCCCTCATCCATGCTAAAATTCATCTTCCTATTATCATATCAACAACTCATGTAAAAGTATGTAGATTACAAAAATTTATGTTCAAAGTGCACACGAGCATTGCAATAATCTAAAGTGCGCAATAACATTCAGCATATTTTTCTGATTACAGTATAGTGAGATTAGTTGCAACTTTGCAGTGTTGCAGATGTGCAACTTGCAATGTTATATGATAGGGGTTGTTTTTTGTACCTTTGCATTTTTGAGAATATGTTGAGCTCGCTTTTCCTCAGTCTTTATCAAATACCTTGCATACTCGCTTGAACACAAGTTGAGGAAGATTTGCAAGGATTTTGCAAAACTTCTTCTTCCTAAATGTACCATGTAATTACACAGATTATCACCCAATTGTAATTTCACTTCATTTCAATATAAATAAATTCTACCATTTTTCTGGAAAAAATGATGTACATTCTCTAGCTGTTATGCATATTCCCATCATTAAAATCAGGGGAGTAGTGGGAATGGAGTACAAGCATTTTATTTGCTCCAATGTTCCAATGCTTCACCAGCCTTGCCTTTCCAGCTTGATTATTACGTTTTAGACGATAAAGGAACAACCAACTTTGCTCTATCTATAATTTACCCGCATTTAATACATTTTTTTGATCGTCCTGTTTTAAGCTGTATACTACATTACTACTGGCTCCCTTCTTCCCTTTTTTTGTTCCATTCCAGTTTTAACATCCAGCAAATTCACATGCTATATATATCTAATAAACCAGCTAGAAAAAAAAAGTTCGATGAGCTTACAGCTCGTACTGTTACACAGCTTAGGTAAAAAGGGAGAAGGGAAGAAATGAGAGACAAAAATAACGGCAACACAACCACCACAACTGCTACTACTACCGACTCTATCTACTAGAAACACTAGGGCTTATATATAAACTTCACCATCAACATCGCTAGATCGAGATGCTCCCATGATATTTTTTTAGACGAGAGAACTTTTAACTTTTGTGAGCAGCAGAAAGCTGAGCATGCAAGCAACTTGTTCAGCCAGTTGCTGCCGAACGTTCGTGCCGGTCGCATCTAGCTTTTCGCTGAGAACACAACACCCTACACAAATTCAACTCTGAAGCTCAAGTCGCATGAGACAGAGACTGCTACTGTAAGCCTGAGCAAACCAACCAGAACAAACAATCTTTTTACCGGAGGAGAATATAGTTTTTAAAAAAGGATAACAATAGTAAGAAAAAGAACACCTCTCACAGCTTCGTTGCTGGATATTTAACCCCATTTTTTCCCAAAGAAAACAGAACCAGTCTCAAGTTTTCCATTGACAACTTTACTGATTTATAAAAAAGCAACAAGCAAAAGGAAAAAAAACTCACTTTTTTTTCTGTATGTGTCATCCCAAACATACTCACACATCTCATCATATTACTCATTGTCAACATCATCATCTTCTTGATGCTGATATCTTACTCTTCACCTGTTTGACATTCTTCACTTGATAAGCTGTCTTATGCACAATTAGGACTCATCAACATCCTCTATTTAATATATCCTTTGCTATTACTACTGACTTGATTAATTATCTGGTGTGCAGTTGCAGTAAACAGACTATTTATAATAGCTTAAACAAAAATTTGATCTGAGTAATAAGTGTTTTTTTACATGTCCTTTCCAATCCATTTTATTTTGAAGACAAGAAGAAAAGTTTACACATTTTTTTTCTGAACTAAAAAAAATCAACTTTTGAACATTTGATTAACCCAAAAGACAAAAAAACAATACGTCTACTTATTATGCCATGTGAACTTGAACATGTAGTGTAATTTATCACGTGTCCAACTCATGCTGGATGTTGATCATTGATCATTAATCATCACAATTACACGAATATCATTTTTATGTAATCATGTCATTCTTCTGTACCACAACTTCAATTTATAATGCATGTGTGGAATTATGTCCATGAAACTGGAGATTACTGGTTGTTCTCAATTTAACTTGGTAATTTGTTGTATTGCATTGATATCATCATCATTCTTTTTTTTCAAAAAAAGGAACAGCTTTCGGATAGGAAATGTGCAATATTATCAGATAAGCCAAGTATGTTAAAAAACTGACGAAACATTATAATTAAATTACTTAATTTTACGCTGAAGTTGCAGTTTTTTAATACTGAATTTGTGAGTTGTGAATGAAATAACGTTATCTATTCAAGTGATCGACTAATAATAATAAAAGTATAATTTTAGGCATCTAATCAAAAAATTAAACAAGGCAGCAACATCATCATCATCATCAACATCACAAGACAAGTAGTGTGTACCGACCGGCATCATTCATTCATCAGCCGGTGAGGATGTGCTCCACTTCCATTACTAGGGTTCTCTGCGTCACCGCTTGGTTTTAGGTTGTGAGTTTTGACTTGTGAGTAAACTGATAAGGCAAGGACGAAAAAAAAAGTTTATTGTGTTGTGGGATAATATTAAGTACGCGTGCAATAGAAAAGACACTGAGACTTGACAATTTATCATTATCATCATCATCACATGAACTAATCCAGATTTATGGAACAATTTTTGTTTGATAAAAACTTTAATACCAAATTATGATTTTATTTATCACGTGCGCACGTAATATGATGATAAGTGCTCGATTTTTGTTTAACATTTTTAGTAACTCTTTATAATGTTTGTATGTGGGCCTTACACAACAGCGTCCGTCAAAACAATCATCACCCTGTCGCATGCACTCGATTTCAAGTGTTCGTGGCAATTATTCTGATTACTTCTGACATGTATTGAGCGACTTGGCTCTTTTGTACTTTGTGTCTAACATTTCGGTGTGTACTCAAATTGTCGAGTGTCACGTTCGTTCGTTGACCACTTGTCGGTCAAAATATAAAACAATACAAGACTTGCGTCATTTTTAAGAATTTTTGCATGCGAAAATGTCAGATTCTATAGCCATGTCAGATGATCCCGTGTTATCCCCCACAAGTGTAACCGAACACTCGTCCAATTCCAATAGTAGCATATTACCCAAAGGGGTAAATATCGGCACTTCCTCGACAAAAGATTATCCTGATCAATCCAATTCGCCAGACGTGTATAAAAATAACAATAATAACAACAACATCGAGGATTCAGTGTCCCCTCCTCCAACAAGTAGGGATGCAATCACAAATTTTTCCATTGATAGTCACTTATTGGGAGGAGCAGCAGATAACAGCAGTCACCAAAACAAACAGTTGTTGTTCAAAAGACGTGACTCTTTTAACAGTGACGAGTGCAAAATGAACATATCACCCAAAGAAAGGGAAAGAGCTTTGTCAACGGTGATGGAAGAGGATCAGGAGGAAATGAATATGCAATATTCTCCCAAATCGGGTGCATATCCACCTTCAGGAGGAGACAGTGGTGGAGGAGGATTAAGTAAATTTTCTCAGGATGAAAACAGCGGGGACTACAGTAGTCAGCTTCATCATCATCAGCAGCTTGCAGCGACCTTGCAACAAAAAAGACCAACTTTTAACGAAGCTGGAGACATGCGGGAGCAGCTTCACCACCATCAACAACAACAACAGCAGCAGCAGCATTCCCTTACGGTAGCAGATTACGCTCGAGTCAACCATCAGCAGAGTCGGGGTGGCATTTCATCACACCACGATTTTATGAGGGACCAGGAAGATCAGAATGAAGGGATGTCGGATAACGAGGAAGAAATGATTTGTGACGATTACGAGTCCGATTCCGATACAAATGAGCCAAGGATCACGGTGAGGGAGGCCTTGATGAATAGAGCCTTGGCTGCTGCTGCAGCCGCAGCAGCAGCTGCCGGTTCATCCTCAGCAGCGTCACATTTTGCAGCTGCATCTGGGGAAAGGGCCGGAGATATGTTTTCTGCAGACCAGGTAATTTTTGCTGAAACTTTTAAAATTTCTACATCTCTATTTCTCGAACACTGAATTTTTGTACAAACTGTGCAAATTTGCATTAAACCATTTATGTGCAAATTGACAAGCCAATCGTGTCAAAAATCATGCAACTTGTTCATATAACTAAATTGAAATTGCAAAAACTCTTATGCAAACGTATCATATTTTCTTTGCATATTTCAGTTCATAGAAACATCTCTATAAACTTAATTTTTTGCTCTTGTTTTTACCACAATTCAGTTTTGTTTCACGTGTACGCTTATGTTCTTTTACTTTCCCATTTTATCCTTTGACGCTGCTGTTGATCTCAGAGGATCAGTCTCAATCTCCAAAGCTGTCCAAACTGTCTTAAGATGGTGTAAAACTTGGTGACATGTAATAGTGGTGGTTGGTAACGGGAAGGGTGAAGGCTACCAGCATGACTTGTGTCAAAGCAAAGCAGAATCTTCTTTCTTTCAAAAGTTCAAGTAAAGAGTATATGAAAACTTTGTAAAAGAGACTTCCACTGGAGTTTATAGTATTTTACATCTTTTGAAAATATATATTAGTCAAATGAGTATATCAACTCTTTTTCATTCAGTTCGGTGATCCCTGCTTTTCCTAAACCGTTTAAAAGATCATCTAATTGACTTATTGGTTGAATGAGAGAGAGAGACAGAGAATGAGGAATAATCGAAAATAATTTTCTCTTTCTCATCCAGAATCGAATAATAATTGTTACCCAAATTTTCCAATTTTAAGAACATTATAAATTACAAGAAAAGGACGTACCAAAAGTAAAACTGACTTGACTACTGGTGCCATTATTGTTGCAGGTGAAATCCCGATTGTGTAAACTGTTAACTTTTTTTTTGGTTAGGATTCTTATATGGCAGCAAAGGACAAAAGGTTTTGCTTCTATCTTTTAGCTCCATTTTCCTTCTCACATCTCAATTCATTCTTCTTTCTCTCTGACTTTTTTTTATTTGTTGGTGCCTGACAAGGTGTGAAATTACATTTCTTTCAACTGAGAATATACATCTACTTCACCACTACTGCTTCTACTACCACCATCGACCAACAAAAAGTCAAAAGAAAAGAAAATGTTTTTTCAAGATGAATGCATACATATTTACACAGAGAAGGAGAATAAGAGGGAGAACTGAAAAAAGTGACTGGCTGCTCTCAATGCTCCTTTGATTTTACTACTTCAACTTTCTTAGCTCAAAAGAATGAAGAAAAGAAGATTTGTGGGATGGCTATATCGCGGCATCGCCAGCTCTCAAAAGGCTTCATTCACCTGCCAGATTATATTCCATTGGAGTGACTTTCACTGATTGCCTCTGTGTGTGTGCCCCTGCAAAAAAAACTATATAAAAACTAGTCGTTACTCCCCATTCTCCACTCTTGGCTCAAAATTGAGCATGCCAAACTGCTTTACTTAAAACAATACCTGTACAAAACGACCACCAATGCCTTACAACCACTAGGGTGATTATTGGGGCAACTTGAGAAACCTTCCATTTCCTCACCGTTGTTTGCGCAATAAGCTATAGAATATCTCCAAACGTGATTTCTAATTGATCCTAACCAAATATATAAGAAAATTTAAGGGTTACCAAATTACAAAATTCATTTCCGTATGCATAAATAAATGACGAGACAGATATAAAGGGTGAGAACGATCAAGTGGAAAATTGATCATGCCTTCTAGCAGTGCAACTGTTGACTAAATGAAAAACATGGGATATGCAAACAAAATGTTCTTTCATAAGGATCATCGTTTTTTTGTCGTCTCTCTCTCTCTCTCTTTGCTGCACAAGAAGTGATAGTATCATTTTCCTGTTTATCCATTCATTCACGTAATTTCACCGTGCATAAGTATCAATGTAACCCAAGTATGTAAACAAGGAAAATTAGGTACAAAATGATCAAAAACTGTTTTTGGAATGAACTACAGAAATACAAGATCAAAGGAAAGATGTTCTTCATTATTATTATTATTATCATGAATGGCTCTGCAACATTTTCTACATAATATACTAAATATACCAACCGATCATGATAATGTCATGTTGATCGCACTGGGCAGTGAAAGTAAACTATATTATGGACTGATGGCGTGGTGTGAGGTGGCTGATGCGTTGTCGATGTCTCGTTGATGATGTGTTTTTACACGATACTTGTGTACATTATTACAACTACTACCGTTGTTGTATATTGCTGCTTTTGTGCTTGTAACAACAACGTGTGGGTTAAAATGTACAAGCAATATGCCTGAAGGGGAAAAGGGGAAAATTCTAATTTCCACTCTCGCACTCTCTGTCTGTCTCTTCTCGTCTTCAGGATTACTCATTGCTCAGCTATAGAGCTCCATGTTACGTTGTTGTTGTGACTGACCGGCTCACCGCTTGTGTTGATGATCATGATCCATTATAATATATGGATATGCACTTACTTTATAAAGACAACTGAGGTGGGGAGGTAGGTACCATGTATATTTATCTATGCATATGACATGTTTACTTTATTCCAGTGTAAAATTACTCTAGGCGCATAATAACATATTGTATCATCATCAACCAGCATGTGTTGTGTGAGTCGTCATCTCATCATAATCGTCATCATCATCATAACCTATGCATGCAAGCATGCATGCATGAATAGAAGTGGTAGTAGCAAAGTAGTAGAGTTTATTTTCTTGCGGCAAAAGCAGTGAACTCTGTAATATTCTATTTCATGATGACTATGATGATGAGTATATGAGGATGATATGGGATATCACCCTTTAACTTTATTTTGTTTTTGATGAATGAATGCACACACAAGCAAGCAAGTTGCTAGCTTGTGTAAACTTTGTTGAGCAGCTTAAAATTACAAACGAGTCTAATTATATCTCCGCCAAAGTTAACAAGAAATCAGGAAACATAATTAAAATGAATGTTTTGATGTTACAATAAGAGATAATTTTGCAGAGTTAGCAGAGAGAAAATAAAATATGTGTTGTGTTTCACTTCACCCCAAATAGAAGGCATATAGGTAGGTAGGTAACAGGGAGCAGTAGGCAATAGGTATATATTTTTTTGTGCTGTGCTGTGTAGAAGGCAATGTCTCTCTGCATAAAAGAATGCTATCTTTCCTTTGATTAAAATCAATTAATCATTTTATGTTAATTTTATAAAAACAAGAAACGGATTTTTTTTTATTCTGGCAAATGGAATGATAATAATTTTAATCGTTTCTCGTATAAATTTTTTTTTTAATTATTATTTTTTTCTCTGGCTAAAGTTCATCCCCTATTTTGCTGCATATACTTAGGTAATAACTTTGCTTCCAGCAAATACTATTTTATTTTAATGTATCCACTTTATATGAAAAAAGAATTTATATCAAGCTATTGATGAACCTAATTTGCATAAAGTGTAGATACTCTTTTTTATTATGTTGAACTTGAATTTTACAGTGAAAAGAAGGGAGGAACTTAATGCAACGTTGATGATGTTGGTGTCGGCGGCGGCGGTGGTGGTGGTAGCGGCATGACATGAGCCTTCAAAAGCCAGCAAGAATAAATAAATATGTGCCCCACACAAAAAAAAACATTTTTTTTCTGTGATGCTTCTGCTGCTACGCTTATGTTGTATGTTGATGATGTGATGTGTGCTTTTCTTCTCAGTAGTCGTCGTCGTCGTTTGTTGCATAATCCTTTCCCATTGAGAACTCGAGTCTCTTCTCTCAGAATAATGTTTTAGCAGCCACACAGCCTTTCACATTATTCTAAAACAGCACGCGTTTGGAAATTCACCCCATCACATCATACACTTTACCAACTGCTGTGAAAAATGAATACGGAATTTAGGAAGACAAAAGAATACATTCATGTAGTACAAGATTTTTGTTGACATATTGTTGTCGTACGCACATAATTACAAAAGACACACTTCCTTTTTATCAGAAAAGATGAAAAATACACACAAAACAGGTTTTAAAAAAAATTCCTCTTGCATTTTTATCAATATTCATTCCAATTTGCAATCAATTTTGCTAAGTATTATCATCAATTTGTGCTTCACATTTTTTTGTCATCAGTGTTGTCGTTGGTGGAGCTAAATTTGTAGAATTTCGTAGTCGTAAATAATACGTTTTTATGTATGTATGTATTTTGGTTCCTTTGTCTAGTTTAAGAAAAATCATGTAAAATAGTACGTAGTGTATTTAGCTCGAGTTCTCTTTCTTTGTTCGCGATAGAATGTTCTAGAAAGAAGAACGTAGCAGTAGTTGAGTAGTCGACGTGGTGGAATGAACACGCACAGTCGAAGTCGAGAAGTTGAGTCGAGAGAGTCAAGTCAGAAAAAGTGTGTGTGTTATGCTCACTTTTTAATATATATTTTTGAAACTGTAAATATATTAAATGTCACTGTTGATTAATTGTGGTCAGTGAAATGACGAATAAAGTTTCTTCATTAATTAGTAACCGTTTTTCTGAGTTTTCCCTTTATTCAGTTACTTAAGTTTACTAATATTAAGTACCCGCTGCTCCACCGCTGGTGTAAGCTTTCGAACCAGGGCATTTAATTGGAGAGGTGCATACATTGCCGAGCGTCATTTTTCCTTGTGACGTTCAGAATCCACCCATAGAAGGGCTCGTCACGACATTTGGTGCCGAAACCCGGGACTAGCGGAATCGGGGGTCAATTTGAAGAAAAAATTACGTCATTTTCAAGCCATATTATCAAGTGAAATGAGTGGAAAAGGCCAATCTCAAAATATGGAGATGGAGTCTGGGGACAAGCGGAGGTCAGTCCCTCCACCAAGGTTGACTTACACAGGATTAGGTCAGCAATCAGAGGTCATGCTGACGCCACGTCGGGACGCAGGGCGCTCAAGACGTCAGAAGACAAGTGCAAGGACCTGCCATCCGTATCTCGATAAAACACCAGAATACATCCAAGCTAAAATGGATGCTGCTAAAAAGTTAATTGATTTAGCACAGAAAAACTTGGATAACACGGCAAATATTCCAATGGAATACGAAGGAGTGGACAAAACCGCTGTTTCACCAAGAAAATGGCAAGAATGGGAGACTGTGAAGCAGGTTAGACGTAATGCAGAATTGGTGAAGAAAATAAATCAGGATGACGTGCAACAATTGGAAGAAGCACTCAAGTTCCTGTCTACTCATCATCAATCTAACCCTAATACATCACACGCTGCTCACCAGTTCACTTCTGATGCAAGTGCAATGTCGGATTCCAACCCAATCACTGTAAAGGCAAGGCAAGTTGACATCCAAACAAAGCATGATCTGATGAGGCTCAAGTATAAATATGAGGATGACATCACGGATTATGAAGATAAAATTGAGGATGTCAAAGGAGCCATCAGTGCCACCAGCAGTGAAGAGGAGATAGCAAAGCTCAACATGCTTCTGAAGCAGTACCAAACTATGCTGACAAGATTGCAGCGAAATTTTGGCCGTGAGCAAACAAGAGTCCAAGAGGCAGCCGATTTGGAAAAGGAAAGGCTGCGAGTGGATGAACAAGACGACCAATTACTGGAAAATACAGCTATTCGAGATTCTCCTCAAGTGTCTTGGTGGCCGAAAGATGATTTTCCAGTGTTCAAAGGGTCGCAGATGACAAGTTCGCCGATAGTGAATACACCTATACGAACCAGTGCAACAGCTGAAAATAAAATTGTGCCTTCGGTGGAGCCGGTATCAGCGACCATAGAATCCCCAAAGGTTCAAGAAAGTCAAAGCCAGCAACAGATTGTCAGTGTTAATGCCATCACAGAACTCACAGAAGCACTTAAGGGAGCCTTCAAGGAGGTCACAGGGGTAAAAGAATGGAAGCCAAAGGACCTGCCGATATTCAATGGAAAAGCGGAGGATTGGCCCATTTTCATCAATGAATTGCGTCGCACCACTCCCACGGGGAAGATGAATTC
>JAITYZ010003578.1:0-14275 GCA_027744595.1 Paronellides praefectus | reverse complement strand
TTTTCAATAGACTGGAAAGACGTCAGAGTTCTTTCAACGGTTTAGCGATGTAATAGTTGATTTGCATACCTTGTTTTGGCCACGTGAAGAAAGTTCAGATGCTGATTCGGAGAATGACACCAGGTCGGAAAACTATGATAATCTACAGGAAAAGCTTTCATACTTGAAATCATCACTGGAAGACTTGAAATTGAAATATTACGAGAAGCGTTTCCAGAGACAGCAGTCTACTCCAGTCAAAGCCAACGAACATGGGAGCATCACAGTTCGGGCATGCTTTTTGGAAGACCAATCGGAATTTATTGTAGAAATACTAAATGCACGAAATCTAAAAAGCTATGATTCAAATAGTATGACAAATGCAAAAAAAAATTTATAAAGTCGAACAATTTCCCCAAAAAACAACATATTATTCTTCGTAAAGCACAGTTTGAGTAGATATTGCTTCATTAAAAACGGGTTTGTTTCCTTTTACGTAGATTTAAGTGATCCTTACGTCGTGACAACTTTAGTTCCAAAAGAAAACTTCTCCACAGCGCCTAGATATGTGACCAAATGTCAGAAAGAGACACTCTACCCAATTTTTGATGAGACTTTTACATAGTAAGGTAGAGTACACGTACATAATTTATATTGTACAATGGCGTGAAGTTAAACTTGGTTTCTCCATTACGTTGCAGTAAACTAACCGAAGAAGATCGTAAATCAGGATTCCTACAGATAACCTTATTCGACTACGACATGCTTGGAAAGGACGAATTGATGGGCGAGGCGTTCCTCTCGTTGGCAGATACATCCAAATTAGCTAGCGATTATGACATGGTAGGACTTTCTCAACTTCATTTGGTGGTGAGCAAACCTGACGATGAAGACTTGAAATATCTAGAACGCTTGGAGCAACGCCGGTGGGACAAGAAATCTATTCAGTTTGCCCAACAGGAACGAGGAAATAAACAATGAAGCTCTTCTTTTCCAATTAATCTGAAAATAATAATTACTTACTTGTTTTTGTACAGTGCACTTCATGAATGAATATAGTGTAACGTTTAAATGCTATAACATCCATATTGCATAGAGTTTAATATAACATTAAATGTATTAATAAGGACAACCACAATTGACATTGGTTTTTAATCAGTATTTATTAACCTCACATCCTCAAAACACAAGTAAAACAACAACAATTTTATAAGTCTAGACTTTGTTAAGCAAGCTGAAAACGATGTAACATCTACCGAATCTCTTCAGAGTTACTACACAAAGCGCATCATTACCAGAAAACTTTCTTTTTCTCCGATAGAGAGCAAGCAGGAATGGTTTCGAAAATCATGCTGAACAAATCGAGCATTGTCGTTGGACAGATATTAGAAACTAATACAAGTATACCAATAATAACAAGGTACGTACGGTATAGGTACGGTGTATAGATAATATCCAGTTTTATTTCTAGATTACTATCATCCTGGATACATATTTGAATAATTCATCTTTGACATAAAACCAAAAACTTAGGTAAAACTATAAAACTATAACTTTAACACTTTATCATGATACCCTTACTTAAATGATTCAATTTCATATTTTGGCACTCATATAATGTAAAAGTATAATGCTTTCCAACAGGTAATGTTTGTGGTGTGAAAGTTTGATGTTTTTTAAAAGCATGTATAAGACGTACATACATATATATGTATATTATATCAATAGCATATTATTCTTATATCCGAAAAAAAGATAATATTATACAGGCAAATCCCATCATAAAGCCTAATTTAGATATGTAGTATTATGCATTTAGTAATTGTATATGTTATATAAAATATTTAAGTGACAAATTATCATTATCATTCTAAACGATGTTTTTTCTTGATTGATTCAAAAGGTATTGGGTGATATCACGTACAAGAAGCCTCGTCTACTTTTTACTCTGCAGCACTTCTCTCCGTTTCTGTTTTAACATTCTTCCCAAGGTTCCTTTATTGGTGTCATCCGAATCCGTATCATCATCATCATCCATGAAATCGAAGTGCTTTTCCACAATGCTATCCTCAGAATCGTCGTCGTACCTAGAACGATAGTTTTGATTTCTCACGCCATTAAAGGAAGTCTTTGCCTTGCTGCTGCTTTTCCCGATGGGACTTTTCACTGGGGACGGTGACTTAGAAGAGCTGGCATCCGACTCTGACCTACTACTACTCCTATCCTCATTCGAGGGAAAGGTGGGCGCAGAGGATGATGAAGAAGCTCCATTCGGTTGCTCAGCTTTGGCACGGGCTCGAGCAAGTATAGCACGTAGTTCCGAAGTTCTTGCCGTTTTGTACTTAAGAGGATTAAATAAAGAGAAAGCTCTATTTTAGTTTGAAAATTATTACGTTGATATATATGTGTACAAGCTATATGTGCAGCAGCATATTATACACTTGAAAGTTGATTGATGATTCCAACAAAACGCTGCGCTGAGAATATAATAATATGTACATGATCTTCCTTACCCCTGACGTGCTTCGCGATATGGTAATTTGGGAGTCCAATCGTCTACCCTCCTCCTTTCCACAATATTCCTCTAGTGCTGATCTGTTCAGCTTGAAAAGCTCTCCACCGTTCATACCTGCCAGTTGCTTTTGGATCCGACTGGAAAATCCTTTGGCTCTCAACCATTCCTGAACTTCGCTCGGTGTCGAGTCTTGCTTAATGTACACCTCTGGAGTTCGTGGAATTTCAATTCGACGTTTTTCGCGGAAAATAGTCAGCACATTTTTCAGCTCCTGTTGTACCATTTCATCTTCTTCGGCTGAGTTGATTAAAAAATAATACAGCAAACATCAGTTATTTTCTTTCTCTGTCAATATTTTATACTGGGCTCTATAGTATTTTACACACGGAGCATTCTGAAACGCTTAAATAAATGACGGAAAACTAATCCGAAATATGAACCCTTCAGCAAATGAATTATAGAGACAAGAACCTAGTATGTCCACGTGCATCCCAAAATAATAATAGGAAAATAAAGAAACTAGTTTACTTTTCTTTTAACTAGCCACAACGGTCTGTCTACACGATATCTCATGACTATGACATACCAGAAAAAGGGTTCCTACATCTTTGAACCTACAAAATAAGACTGTCAGTTGCTTTCGACCGAAACGTGCAAACGCCTACGTATGCTGTTTGTAATGTCAGCGTCAACATTTTTGGATGTAACTCAAAAGTGTTGAACATAACACATCATAAGTAATAAATGTAAACATGTTAAATTCACATTTCTCTCTGCATATATGCCTAAATAGACAAATGAAAAGTTGCAACTTATGCAATTAGATAAAATGTTAAATCATTAAATGAAATGAACCATTGAAACGCAGTGTAACTCCTTATTCTCTTGAATATTGTTTTCATTTTGTTGTAATTAATATTGATATTGCAGGTATGCAAAGTTACCATTGAATTAATTTTCATATACCTTTTACAATGGTAACAAAAACTGTTTTCAATTCAACTCCCAAGGGATTCACCCTCATGCATACCACTTAATGTTGTATTATAGTGAGGGAGGGTAACTTGGGTGAACGATGTAGAATGTTTGTTTTGAATTTTTTTTACCTCCTGACTCAGGAGTCCTGAGTATGGTTTTGTTTTTGTGTTACTTTGTACGCATTGTTGTTTAATGTTAAACTCACGTTGTCGGTTGCAATATATGTTGCATAACATTTTATTTTTAGGTCAAACCGTGGGGTTTTAAATAAAAAGCTTTGTCCTTTGCTTTCGTTGTTCTAAATAAAAAGCTAAATTTAGTCCTTTCTTTGTTGGAAGGCTGCAACTGTGGCAACTAACATAGACGAAAAACCAAACTGCAAAACAGCAATTAACCTTAAAAACTCCTCAAACAACCACAAAAGGTAATGCTTTAGCATTTCTAAAGTACAACGCTAGTTTCCGTTAAGTTAATGAAACTTTTTCCTTACTAGTTTCTACGAATAATAAATTTGCCAATTTGTTCGATACTCTTAACAAATAATAGTACATGACATCTGCAAGTTTGAACGCGAGCATTTGATTCCGTTACAATAAAAGCGTCTTATTTGTTCATTGAAACGCCTTTTTGTGTGTATTGTTTTTACTAGACTTTGTATATAGGTAGTTCACATGTATGTACATGCTTCAAGTTTTAATCATCCACCCACCATTGTTAAGTTCACCCACACATTCTTTCTGCTCGCATACCATACCTATTTTTTCTAGTTAAATTTTTCATACGAAAACATGTACAAATGATGACCTGAGTAGAAAAGTAAGACAGTGAAAAGCTAAGCTCAAGAAATAAAGGGATGAAAAGGACCTGAAAACAGAAACATGGTAAATTTTTTCTTCGTTTTTTTCCTGCTCTATGACTGACAGTAAAGAAAGGGAGCACATGAGTAGTATGAGAAAGAGTATAATTTACACGCAGTCAATGTTGCAAACTAAAAAAAACAGTAGCAAAAATGGAGAACCGTACTTAGCTTTTCTATGACAGCCTTTCTGTTTGTAAACTACAATCCGTGAATACAAATTACTGAAAAAAAATAACAGCATGAGAAAATAACGAGTAAAAATGTACATGTCCTTCCATCTACCTAACAACTTTCACCGAAAAAGACGTGGTGCGTCTTCTACGAAAAAAAATGTGCTTTTTTCATTCTTGTTACTCTTTCTTTGTTCCCTTTTAATATTTTTTCCCTCTACAGTTCATTCGTTTTGTTCGTTGTGGCTTGTCTCCTGTTGGAGCTTTCCCCACCACTTTCCTTCCTTTTTTTATTTGGCGGACGTTAACATTTAAAAAAGCTTGTGACCTGACACTTAACAAAAAAAAGTGCACACGCAGAGACTTATGGAAAACTAAGTATGCTTACTTCGTCCCATGTTTCAAGGGAAAAAAAGGACAGAGGGAACGTTTTACACATATATGAAAATGGGAACAGAAATTTATAATAGCAATCTGCCGAGCAGTTTTTAGCTACTGCTTTTGTTATTATTGCTGCTGCTGTTTTTGTTGTTGCTGTAAAGATAATGTAATAAGTATTTTGCTACATTTTTTTGCCGTTTTTTCTTTTCAGGGACTTTTACAACAACAGCATTGTTGTCATGCAATTTAATATTTTTTTTTTGTTTGACGTGAATTGGACGAAACGAAGCAATGAGGAAAACGAAAAAGGGGGATCTTCATTCTCTAAAAAAAGAAAATCTCATGTATGCCACTTCTCAAAGTATTGTACACTTGAAATCTATACTGCGACAATCATCATCATGACATCATGTCTAACCTATTTATTTTAGCTATTTCTTTGTTCAAGGGACATGGCATGAGTTGAATGAAATAAACCATAGAGTTTCGCTAGAAGGGAGAGATGCGTCTCGTTTTATTTAATGGATCTGAAAATATAAAGAGCTGAACTGTGAGTATTTTTATTGCGGATGAAAATTTTAATCCATCCTCTGGGGAGATATCTTTTGGACATTTTTTTGTACTACAAGTTAAACTGAAAAATACGTTAAAGTACGTGAGCAAGGGGCGTACGATAGACCGACCTAAAGGCCGGTCAATCTTTTTTGCGTTACATCCAGCCACACAGAGATAAGGAGATATCCCAGTCACATATCACATACATTGCTCTTGTAATATTATTACTCCTGATATTTTGCTTCCGGTTTAAATGCATGAAAATCTTTTTATATTTTGTGTACCGAGACATATATATATAGGATTTAATGGCCGCATTTAAATTTATTGTTACCGTGTTCAATTTTCCTAATTCTTATATTTATGGGTTAAATTGAAAGGAAATAGTTGCTTTTCACGGGAAAATGATTGCAGGTGTTTTAAAACAAAACTGTGCAAGTAAGTATGGGGCGGAGTAAATTGTGCGCAGCTAATTTTTCAATAGACTACATGTAGCTATTCTGAGAGGACTGTGCTACTTATATCTTCCCCACTAGCATTTTTCATTTCTATTAGAGCACTTGATATAAAACACAGAGATGGTTTGAAAGTCCGTAGTCCACGTAGGCACAATAATAACAACCAACAGGAAATAAGGAAATGCTAGTGTTTTGGATTTAAAGTGGTAATAAAATAGAGTTTGTTTCATACTCTGAAGTTCAGAGTCTGAACAGAAAAAGTAACAACATACATAAATATTACGTAGGTAGGTGGATGCAACACGTTTTGCAGAGATTTGTCGTGTCAATATATATGTTTCCTTGAATGCTCCAAGAGCTTCAATGACCGTTGCGTTGATTATATACTGAATATATGTAGTAGCATAACAATGATATATGGTTATAAAAGCACAATTTTTTTTTTATAAATTCAATGAATCTGTTTGTGAAATGGAGTACAAAGTAAATATGGACGGAAATATGGGCGCGTGCATGGAATGGAAATAGTACCTTCAAATATTAGCCATCAGTGCAGTGTATGGATAATATTAGGAACCAGTTGCGTCTTTGATCTGTTGGAAACTGTTTCTATCCGTCTATGCAGTGAAATAAAGGGGGATATTACTGTGAGCAATCGGAGCAAGGCTAACATTTGGGTTTTGATGAGAAATTCAGCATTCGATTTGATTACACTTCGAGGAGTAGTAGACCACAAGACTTGCAGAACGCAACTTCTTGCTTTGAAAATCTAGGGGCACCTTTTTGGGACCTGAAGTTACATGGCTTATATTGGATATTGATTAGTTAGCTGATGCTAAACATCATGTCATTTAAATCACTTTCATGGTTCTAAAGTCGAATGCGGGAGTGATTTTCATGAGCTCAGTATAATGGTAATTTTAGGTATAATTATATTTAGATTAATAAATGAATGATAGGTATTACTAGCTTTGTTGCGCTTCTTGTCCTTCTTCTTTGGAGAATCGACGAAATCGGCTGGTGAACCACTAGAAGAGCGACTAAATCCAGGGGCTGGTGGTGCAGGGGGAGGAGGGGGCGGTGGAGAGCCCTTTCTTTCGAATATGTCTTCATCCGAAATGGAGCTGCTAGGTGACGACCAGTTGTCTGTTTGACAGGAAGCAGTTTTGTATGTACAGCGGATCATTGTTAGTGTTATTATTCCAAAGCAAATTATTACAGCATTTAATTTTGTACAAGCAAGTAAGATTAATGGATTAATGCTAAGTGTTAAGCAAATTGCATATGTAAATACACAAACTAATATATATACATATGCCTAATTCGGAAGCATGAATATTTGTTCGATGAAATAAGCATTTTCCTTACTTGCAGTAAATAGGTAGTTTGCAGTTGCAGGTATAAAATTTATGATTTTCTCGCACAGGTTCATACCAAAAAACTTGACAATTAGAGAATTAAACATCATCCAACAGACAAGTAAATCAACATGCTGATACCAGGAAAGAACAGATATGGCTTTGCAAGCAACTCAAATAAATTACTGGACAATAATCATAAATGTAGCAATTTAAAAATAAGCCACTACACATTAAATATACATTGCATTGCAGAGTGTCCAATGTAGACTACTACTAATACAATCGGCTCAAAACTTTATTCAAATGATCATTTGAACCCCTGAAACATTGCATAATGGATAGTAATATGAATAAAAGAAGAGGATTTACACGACAAGAAGGAGTAACAAAAATGGTAGCTGTTACAATATACCTTTGTATGTTTACCTTAATAAAATAAAACTTGTACAAACTGCATATTACAAAAACAGAATAGTAGCATTCATAATACACATATTATCTCAATCTCAATACAACCACCATTGTACGGGAATGGTAATAGTAACATCATCATCATCATCACTGTCCTGACTTATGTTACTACAACTATTATTTTTATTATGATTATCATGACTTCCAGAGAAAAGAAACAAATGGGAAAAAAATTCTGCAGCGTTGTTGCGGAAAGTTTACAAAGAGGGAGGATAAACCAGCAGATAAAGAAGAAAGCTTCCTTGCGGTGCTAGGTACAAAGGAGACCTCAAGAAAGCGTAAAGAAAAGAAAATGTTTTTTTTTCAAAGAACAACAGAAAAAAACACAGTGGATGTTTATGGGAGAGAGGGGGAAACAGCTCCTTGCTCTTGTTGATCTTTGCCACACTCTTTATGCTTTCATTTCGCACTTTATCGTTTCACTGTTTCGCGTCCCTTGTTTTTTGAGTGTTCGTGCTAGATAGCCAACCCCAGTTAAAATATTCGCAATCCCCCCTTTTCCCATTTCTGACTTTGTTCCATTCAGTTAGATGGTATAAAATAAGATGTTGGTGTATTATGCGGCATCACTCCAAACACCGGTATAAACAGTATTTATACTTTGATGTGTGTGTGTGTGTGTACTCAGCTAAACAAATTGTCTAGTTGTGTTCCACATCGGCTACCTTTGTTTGTGTAGTCTGATTTGAAAAAAACACCAAATAGTGGTAATACGAGCAAACATGATTAATACCTATTTTGTGGTGTGATATGATACGTGATTTGGTGACTAGGTAATAAAAAACCCATCACCCAAGTCTCTGGAAGAGAGTTTTGAGTTATCTCCTAGTTATCTTGGTCAAGAATCCGCCAAAATGAAAAAAAAATAAGCACAAGGAAATCAATCTCAAGAGGATTGACACATGGGATTATCATGTATTATGTTAGATAAATTACATTTGATATTACAAGACGTGATTGGGAGAGTTAATAGAGTTAGGGTTAGTTCAACTTCCAGTTTTAGCCCTAGTTTTATGAATAAATTAGTTTGAGATTGTAAAGTGGTAGTACCGGCGATACACATTTTTTTCCAATTTTCAATACCACTACCACAAACAATACCTGGGATATTTAAAAGCAAATACTGCTACCGATACCGCGACATTTGTTTATAAATACCGATATCGTGACATTTTTTAAAATAAAATTAATGTGATAATGCAATATTTTGCGTATATCCAAACTATAAATTGATCGATAACCAAATCGTTATTTTGATTGCGAATTACTTCATTAGTTAAACTTACAAGCTGTGTATGTATACCATGCACGATCTGTTTTACAATCTTCATCTCCTCATCTCGATGTGCTCCCATGTTTTTTTTCCAAACAGCAATTTTCGGCAAAAACAAAAGGAAATTTCGTTTTTCTCTTCTTTTGCAATTCTCAAACCATTTGGTAAAGTTTCAATTCTCTTGAAGCACACACAGAGAGAGACGAGAGAGAGAGAGAGATGGCACATATAACAGGAAACTAGATTAGGAAACGGAAAGAGGTATGCATTTGATTTGCGAATTCATCTATGTACCATATATGTCCATATTTGAGACTTTCTCCATACAATGGATAATACATATGCATTTATACATACACGTCTTTCATATTATTAGGAATTCAAACACAAGATGAAACTTAAGGCTGCTAGAAAGGATATACTGTTTAAAACGTGAGATAGGTACCCAATACTCGCCATTATAATCGTTATTATCCTCTTTGTCTTTTCTCTCCCCTTTTTCGCGCTTTTACAACTTACAACAATAGTCACGTGCAGATTCATATATAATTCACTCTTCAATATCCGAGACGGATTCGTTTGTATTACAAATTACAGTTGGGATTTAGCCTGACCTGAAGTCCCATATTCACAAGACCAAAAAAAAATATATATAGAGCAAGTATCTGTAGAAGACGCACATTCATATTAAAAGACGTACAGTTTGTTGGAGGATGGACTTTTGCATGCTTTTGCCTGTAGTGGCAAGGATCTGACACATGGAGGAAAGAAGAAGAAAAAAAATCCCATTTTATTATTATTATTTTATATCTTGGAAGAGTCAAAAGTGCACCTTTGTGAGAATAAAAAGAGGGGAAAATGGATGATATGAATAAAGGAAATGCGGGAGACCGGTGTTCCTTCTTTTAAAGAAGTTGTGAAAGACAAGGAATGGTGCAGACTACAGAATAAAAGTAAGAAAAATTGTCAGTTTTGATTTTTCTTAGCCATGGGCAACCTTTTTTCTCTTACAATCTAAATAATGTGCTTTTGTAGTTTTTATTTTTAAATATTCCAGATGGGCACATCCAGCATGCATGCTATTATGACAACACCACTGTCAAGAATAGTAATGCATCCCCCAAAAGCAGGTTAAGATGTTTGCAATGCTAATCAAGTCAGCAGCACACAGATGCTTCTTCTCCTTTTCATGGGCATTTCTTGCCAAAACAGCGAAATTTAAGTGTGTTAAGATTCTGATATCATCGGGCTCCATACCACACACTGCATTGCTGATGATAACCTGCTCTCGTTTTTTTCTCGCTATTTCTTTATGTCTGAAACAACAAACGGTTGTATACAAAACACACTCTTTGTCGCAGTTTATTTTCCTCGAACCATTTTGTATCCACCGGCCCTGTCCTTTCCTCCGCACATGACTTCAAATTTAATTCGTGTACACAACTATCCCCTCTGACATTTTGTATGCAAAATATTTCATATATCGTATTGTATGATATGATATACACATAGAGTTAATTTATAGTGAAAGTATAAATATCATATCCAATTTTACTGTAGGGGGTGCACCAAAACATGTCAGAGTAGATTTGCGTGTTTCATCGATATCATATTTTTTGTGTGTCTGCCTTCAAGACTTGATCCATTCAGATAAAATGCTAGAATCATGTCAGTGTTTTTTTATATCTATTTTTTACAAGTAAACATTTGAACAAGAGAAATTCCATTTTAATATATTCGTTTTCTTGTACACGTTATGCGCATTTGCAACCAATAAATTGTGCATGTCCCTCGGTGACAAATGGTACCGGTGTTCAAACTCCTCGCTTCCAGTTTTAATATCATTCAACTTTCAAGTTGATGGGAGATGCGCTATTAAAAATAGCGACAACGGTGCTCTGTGAATTATTGCAAAAATAATAATATTCAGCTTATCGGCATTCATATATACATATGTTATATTTTCTCATCATAAAATTGCAAAATCCACATTCAAATAAAAACATTCAATTTCATTTTCAGGCAACAACCGGACTTTCAACTTTGAAATGTTTTACGTAATAAAGGAAGAACAGACAAGTATACTCTTTATTCTTTTTCCTTCAGAAGAAGAAAAAACAGACTTGAAAACACCGATTTTGTAATAAGTTGCAATTTCAAAGTCTTGTTGAAGTAGCCGAGCTTCCGAGCAGCGAGAGAGCCTAGACGACTCTCATTTCACCGACAGCCCGCACTACTACATCTGCACAGTACACGCACACAAATAATAAGAGTAAAAAACAACCTGTATGCCAGCAACAGCTTTGCCACTGTTATTTTTTACTATGTTTTTCTCCTCATCTCACAAACAATCCTACTTTCTCAACACGAAAAAGTACAAGTAGCAAGTGTAGAAGAAGATGATGAAGAAAAAAATCATTTTGTTTTCGAAATTTCAAGAAAATTTCTACATCGCTCCTTTATAATAATACAATAATAATGATAAACATTTTGTGCTCTTGCTCCTCTTGTTCATCACCATCACATGCGTGATGGAAATCAAATAGATAGATGAGACGGGATTCTTCTATGAGAAACGTTTTCCTGTCTACTTGTTGGCAACATGGTTTGGTTTCGTAATAGAGAAAAGATAGTTAGTTTCAAATGGTTTGCAAAAAAGGGGACTAGAATCAACTGGAAAAAAGTGAAAAGATGAATGTGCTCTTCTGGCTTTTCGTTTTTCATTCTGCCAGTACTCTTTACTCACTTGACGCCTTTCATTCTTCAGAAATGACTTTCAAAAAAGTGCTTCGGTGGTGGTGGTGGTGGTGGTATTGTTATTAGTAGTAGCATCACATTACAGGATGTTGGACGGTACGTTTATTGCCGCTACTTCATACTTTACATTTCGTAGGCTACACAAAGTGAAAGTACCAGTTACGAAAGCTTCGTTGCAGAGAGGAGACTCCAAACTGCATTATTATTTTTCTTGTACGATATGTATGTACAATGTTTATAGTCCTTCCATATTTTGGTGGCAAAATAAACCAAAGTAGAAATTTATGCACCATAAGTCATAAAGCAAAAGTAAGTAGTGTTGGCTGATAATCATGGGGATCATTATAGGGGGAAATTATTCGCTCTCGTTTAATATATTTTTAATGCAAATGAGACTTTCTATTAAAGTTTTTTTTAGTTGGCTGGTCTATTTAGGCTATTTTGATACAAACTTATTTTGGGTACAAGAAATATTAAAAATGCATTTTTTCATTTATTCCTTAAACTTTGCTGATGTATTCATCTCAAAGCCCCTACTACACATTGTACACATCCAACTTAACTATAATGTTGCTTTGGCGAATTTTGAATACAATATTTTAAGTTACTGAAAATAATTTTAATGTATTATTAGTTGAACCAGCAAGCAATATCAAAAGAAAACCATCACAATTTATTCCCAGAATAATATTCTGTGAGAATGTTTCCGCTCTTGTATTTGATGGCAAAAAAAATAACCAAAAAAAGCGATAGGAAAGGAAATATAAATACATATATACAGGGTTTTGCAATGCATTACACGAAAACCACCGCAAAGTGGCAACAATAGTGACAATCAAGCCAAAATATATGTATGTACAAAAGTACTATTCTAACCAAGAGCTCTTGTGAACCTTTTTTTATCCGTGGTTCTTTGTTTGCAGGGTTGGACGAACAGAGAAGAAGATTTACAGTTGTTGCCGTTTTGGTAAATCAATTTGAAAGGCTACAGCAACAAACTATTTCAACCTACTACTATGTATTTACTATTATCAGACCTTGGTAACTTTTTTTCTTATTGTTTCTATACAAAAGTAAAGAATCATGTTAATATTTTTTCTTCCTATTCTCAGAGTTGCTAGAAAATGAAATAAGAGGAGCAACGCTGCATTATACAGTTACTATATGGTGTAGTAGTAGTAGTAGTAGTGGTAGAACAGCAGCAGTCGCCGCGGACAGAGAGGAAGATGAAAAATTTCACTGACAGCACGTAAACTGCTTGAAAGGGCACATTGTAAAGACAAGAAAAATTGTTCTTGAGTTACTCCAGCGTTTTTCCGTAACAACTTCCATTTCTACCACCACTTGAGTCACTGGCACTACTCCTTGTACACTATAATAGCCATTGAGTCACATCATCATCATCATCATCATCATCATAGCAATGGCACATTATAAGTCTACTACATATTTTTTTTAAAGAAAAAAAAATTCTATTAATTTCACTCTTCCCCTCCTTCCTCTCCCATATTTCTTCTGCAAAGAGCCTTCCATCATAATAAGAGCATCTTCATTCGCAGAGGAAAATGTACAACGCGGCGACATATTATGTTACGCAATGCTCCTGTCTTACGAACAGTTGTGCAGGAACAATGGATTTGTTTTTACTGTTTGTACACTTACCTATATGTGTACTTTATCTGTCCATCAAAAAAAACAAAAAAATACAATGGTCGAAAGTAGCATTAAATAAAGTGAGTGAGGATATTTCTTCTATACGTTTTGGCATGGAAAAAACAGTAAAAAGCCAGCTGTTAACTGTACATGAAATGAAGCTCAATGATTAAATCCAATTCGTCTTGCTTCTTTTTTTATAAACTTTTTTTTGGTCTTGTTTAAAGGTCAGTCAGTAAGTTATTTGTTGCAGTAGTTAGTAGAGATATTGGTTGTGTAAGTAGTTTTGAGTACACTGCAATGCTGTTAACCTTGGAATTTTGTTGATGGATCATATTTATCACGCATAATGAACAAAACAGTGAGATAGAAGCCAGTATTTTTTCTAATATTAATGTTCGCAGATATTTAAGTACACAGCGATAAGAAATGAAAAGCGTACACGTGAAAAGTCGGATGGAGATGTTCAAGGAGACTGATGGAGTGTAATTTTACTAGCTATGGAGTGAAAAGCGATGAGATGTAATTTTTGAATTAACAAAATGTCGGAATAGGGTATCTGTGAGATTGTGTGTAATGAAACATGAAAAGTGCCTTTAAGCAGAAAAGGAGACAGGGAGAAAGAGATGAAGTGTGTGAGAGCGAGGAAATTACATGATTAAAATTAATAAATAAACTCGGCTGGTGGTAGTGTGTTAATGAAATGGGGGCAACTATAGGAAGTATGCTATCGTGTAAAGTTTTTTTATAAGTGCTCTACTGGGAGACATAATTCAAATGAATTGATTTTAATGACATTTCTTATATTTTTGTATGAAATTTATCATCGGTAAACGGAAATGGGACGGGTAATCAACGGTGCAAT
>JAITYZ010003577.1:0-12678 GCA_027744595.1 Paronellides praefectus | reverse complement strand
TAACACGAGTAAAGGTTGAATTTTTATGTATTACATTGTTAATTTTATTCGGTACATCTGGAATTTCCTAATGACACTTTGTTGACCCACAATGTGGATTATCAGAGGTCTGATATATTTAAGAAAAACAAGGAAATATGTCTAGCTCTATTGTATGCAAAAGTTTTTTTTGTCTTCCCGTCTAGTCTTCTGCAACATGTTTTGTTGTTTTTGTGTTTTATGCTCAAGATTAATAATTCGCTATTTTAGTACATCATTCCTTGAGTAAATCATAAAATTACAATATACATACCTACATAGCTGACTGAACACCAGAAGCATCCTCATCCTCACCAATTATAATTAAATATCGTAAAAATTTTAGCTCTTTTTATATAATAATATTTTGTGTATGACCTCTACAAACACCTTGTTTCTTGAGTTGGTGTAATCGCCAGCATCATTTTAAGCTTTTAGTTTAAGTTTAGTTAAAACATACATACCTACACATTTGTACATACTTGCTTTTTTAGAGAGTCATGCTTTTACATCTCTTCACAGTTGAATGAACAAGAATATTACCTATTATCTTCATTTTCTACCAAGTTCATGATCTCACATTTTTTCATAAACTTAAAATTATATGGAAATCAGCTTATTCGCTACTTTGTATGGAATGAAACCAAGTGTATCAGCAGAAAGGAATACTATTATGCAGTTTTTTAAATGGTAAATGATTTAATGAATATTAGAAAAATTATTGAAGATTATATTACATATTATTGCATAACATACATAAATCATACTATACCAAGTATGTATTATTCGTAGAACCCAATTTGACAAATAAACTTTTAAGGAAAAAAATGTTTCAAGATGTCTGGAATATATGATATACAAAATGTACAACAACTACTGATAAATGATTTTATGGCGATTTTTTTTATGAGCCACACACACTTGAAGTTAAGTTGAGAATTTTTAGACAAGCCATTTAAGCAGAGCTGACAGATTAATGGGCTGTGTGTGATAGGTGCTTAGATATCTAGAAACATAAATATATCATGAGCAATACCAGTCAACAGAGCAGTAGCGGCACCCATTATATCATCCTTTGAAAAGTCAGAAGTGGCACAAAAGCAGTTGTTGCAAAAATCCCAGCAGCTGGATTTTTCTAATCCTGATCATCATCATCATCTGCCAATTAATACGTGCGCACACTCATCTCATTCAGCTTTATTACAGAAAATACATTGTTCATGGAATCATGAATACGATCCTGGTGATAAAATCAGATTGACAACTATGAAAAAAGAAGACAAGCAGTCAAAAATAATTATAAAAGTTCAAAATGTGTACACGCTGGGCAGCAGATAGAGAGAGAGGAGAGATTTCCAATTAATAATGGATTAGTCCGAAGAGCACACAGCGTCATTTATACTTTGAAAAAAGACAAAGGTTAAATAGAGTACACATTGTGGATTTTTTTAACAAAGAAGACTTGTAATAATTTTAGTCATATGATGATGCGCTTATAATGTTGGATAGTAGAAAATAAAAAAGTAACTTGCATTATTTGCATGGCATGAATAAAATGTCAAATTCACAATGATATTTAATTTGTGTAAATAGACTTGTTTTTGTTGTGAACGAATTAAATTCTTCTTTTAGTAGTTGTTGTGGAATAGTTCTGGAACTGGATGTAATCCGGTAGAGTCTGGATAATCAGGATGACAATCACCACCATCTCTCCACTACCGCACCACCACCGATGAGCTTGAAAAAATAATCATTCATGTGGAGATAATTCCTCTTGATATACAAAATTTTTAGGTGGCATTTTACGAACAATAGCAATTTCATGACAATAAAGCAGTAATGTGATCTATTAATTCACGTGCTAATATGCATGGCATGTTTCAACATTAATAAATTAAAGTAAATTGATTTTTTTCGAAAACAAAGAACATCTCAATTTTTATTTGTTGACCGACCCGTACAAAAAAAAGTTGGAATAATATGTAAGCTTACTAAAAAATTATTCCTTTCGGCTAATCTTCCTGCACGTCACATTATCTATCCTAGCCAGTTCATCCATTTTACTGAACTTTTAATTATCTACTGGGGGTAATGTATGATTATACACACACATCTCATCTCTCTCTTTTTGTGCTTTACCGAAATCCATTATGCATGATGCGAAATTAAGTGACAGTCAGACAAAAATGCTTGTTTTCTTTGTTCACGTCCGCAGTCCACAGACTCCTATGCAAGCACAGATTATAATATAGGTACATACTGCAGGCCACTCTCTCTCATCATCTCAACATCTGCATCCATTTATTATTAAAACATTTAATTTTCCAATCCATCCATATTCATTAAAAAAAAGTCTTCCTTTTCAACAGCATCATAAAATAATTCGACCATATTCATCTCTCATTGCCATCATCTCGCATCACTCATTTTTTTATCCCTATCTCTTTTCCTTGTAATCTCCTTTTCTTCATTTTTTTCTGCATTATTTACAAATGCAGGCAGACACACAGCCGCAGCAGCCGGTTTGAGATTTTATATGCAAATCCACTCTTGCTTCTTTATTGCGCTTTATAAAACATTCAAATTGGAACATTACATTTATTTACTTTAAATATATTTTGCGCCATGTGGCGTGTTATATATTGCATACACACTACTAACTCTGCAGATATTTTACCATCTATCTTTCCATATATCAAGTTACGTGCATTCAGTAAATGTCCATATATATCTAAAAGCATGCTTTAAAAAAAATTAAAATGAAAGACACATTAAACGTGTCACGATATTGTACGTTGTACCCTAAACTGCCATCATCACTGCCGTAAAATAAATACATAACAAACAGATTTAAAAACTGCATTGTAGTGCTTTTTCACATATTGTACATTTATATGAAATATATAACAAAAGAAGTCATTTACTTTTTTTAATAGGTACCTTTTTTAATGTATGTATGTTATCCATCCATTATGCATTTACGACGATTAATGTTGAATATAATGAATATATATATATTTTTTGATGATATAGCTTATTAAAGCATATCGTCTACACGCCTTCGGGTTTTTCTTATCATTATTATAACTGCTATGCCCTATTTCATAATATAAATATTGATAATGTTATATACAATCTGTTTAATATGTAGGTACATTTAAAAAACCATCATATCTATAAAATGCGGATAATAGTGTCATTCTGTATAATTATATAGTTACGTGGAAACATGCATGAATGTGAATAAATGTGTGGAATATTAATCAAGAGATGTAATGTATGCACTATGTATGCTTATATTATATCACATTATCATCCTATTCAAAAAGTAAGCCTTATAAAGATGAAAAATGAAGATATATATAAACTTATATAATACCTAAGTATATAGTTTTTTAATTATGATGTACGTTAGCATGTGGGGATATATAAGTTTGTGGTGTATAGGTATATTATAAACTTTGCTATAATAAATGACGCCATTCATGGATTGAGTAAACAAGAGTCTGGGTCTTCTCCCGCATGGCGCCAGCTGACTTGACTTTTTAGATTAACTTGACTTTTTCAATCCATCTTGTCCATTACAAAAATCTTTTTTCTTCTCTCTCTCTCATCATCATGTTAAGTAATAGGGATAACAACAATAGTAGGACAACGTGAGTTGAAATTTTTTTTCTGTTGAAAGAAAAAAAATATTTATTTTTTTAGTCAAGCAAATAGCAGGAGGAGCTCAGCGGGACAAGCGAATACACGAGCAGCACAAGCACATTTTTTTCCTGAATTTTAACCTTACACACTGGCGTTATCATCATTATTGGCCACACACCAATTGGGACAATCCATCACGTTTGTTACAGCACACATTACACATACAATAATATAATACATACCTTGTTAAAGCAAAAATCATCCTCGTCCTTACCATATCATCATCTTCATGTAATCTTCACCATCTCTGTATTTCATCATGAAATTTTCATGTGTCTTTGTGCCCTTAAGCTTCAACCCATCTTCAATGGCATTTCTGCAGAAACAAAATACCTACTCATGAAGAACCAAGAGAGGATCATCCTTTTTTTGCAAAACTTGCTTGATAATTTCTCCAGCAGCAGAACAGAGTTCAATTGAAAATAAAAACTAACAACCGCAGAAAACGTGGACGCGTAGAAGAAACCTGTGGAATATATATATAGACATAGTCGTATGCGATATCGCATACCCATTGCAATATAGGCAGTTATGCAAAATAGTATAATAAAAAAAGTTGTCTATAAAGTTATATCAAAATGTTGGTAGTTGTTGTGCGGCAATGATGATCATGAATGATCATCATCAATATTACATTTCCCAATTCCCATCATCATCATCATCTTCTTCACAAGAGCAGGAACAGCAGCATCTCTCTATTCTCCTATTTATCCATTATTATTAGCATTATTATTCCATTGGACACTTGCACTTTTTTTTCGCGTGCTCATTATTATCGTACACGGACCAGTCCACAAAACATGTTCATTCTTCGTCGTTGCTTTGGAAGAGCAAGAGAGTAAAAAAATAGTGAGGACGAGGAGGAGCGGAGAAGCGCACCCATAAAAAAATGTAATCGTGTTTGTCTGCTTTGTCATATAAAGCATGCGCTTGTGTTTTTCTGGGTGCCGTACCACCACCACCGTCACCACCACACACATTATATTATGAACATTATAGGACGACTACTATACAGCATTAAGAATAATAGCGACAAAGCTTCATAGACCGATTGTTATTATTACGAAGATTTTTGCGCCGTAACCTCTGCAGTGACAATCCAGTACAGGACAGTAACTGAGTAATTATTTAATAGAAATAATAGTAAACCAAACAAAAGAGTAATTTTGCAGTCAACATATTCCTGTTAATCATAGTAATTTAGTTGGCAGCAGTTTAGCTAATCTCACCATCAACAACAACACATCACACCCGACGAAAGAGAGAAAGAGAGAGAGTCCAGACCCAGAGAGAGGCCAAGTCGACGAAACCATGTACAGAACCTGAATCAGAATCTGCAACATATTCTCCTCCTCCTTCACGTTGAATTCGTAGGATGGGTCAATCGTCAGAATGAAATGGTGAATGCTGGTTGGTTACCAGTCCAGTACCACTTTGTCATGGCTTATTAGTCATTCCAATTTATTTTATTATTCAACTTGGTTGTCGTCGGGAGTTGAGTTTTGGTTCGTTAGCAGTTTGCAGTGTAAAGTGTATTTTGTTGATTTAACAGCGCAGAAGCAAAGTACATAAAAAAAGTTGGGATTGTGATTTAAATTGTTCGTCGTCAGTCTGTCATCATTTTTCGACAGTGAAACATTGACATCAGCCAAGTTGAACAGCAGGAGCAGCAGCAGCAACAACAACCGTTGACCATATGCAACGGACATGAAGAAAAGACATCTAATTCCTCATTAAACAGTGGAATCAAGTGAGAATAGATAGTGCATACAACACAACATCAAAAATGTGTCATGGAACAAGAAAATGTGGTAGTGAAGCATACTTACCAAGATATTATCAAAGGTTGAAGAAGGTACATTATGATAATGTGTGGATGTGACTCAAATCAAATTACAGTTAAAAAAGTGAAGGCCTTGTTCCAGGTCATGGATTCTGCTGCATAATGATCATGATGGATCAAACGTTTTTACTAATTGACTTGTCTTGACATTTCAACATTTCATCTTTGAAGAATCAGTTTAGTTTGTTCATTGAACTGCGACAGTCTGCACAGAGCACACCATATAAACTTTCGCAAAAAGTGGAAATCTTTATGAACAAAGCGACTCGCATAATGCGAGCTTTTTGTGGTTGTAGTGCAGCAGTGGGGTGAAAAGAAAGACAAAGTTTTTTTAAAAGAAGCATCTTGCCTCTTAACATTATTAACCTACTTGTTTTCTCTCTCATGTAACAAGAAACCAGTTAGTAGATTAAAAAAGTGTCATCAAAATCCAATCATGGAAGTGGAACACTTGATTACATTGGGTGTTGTGGTGGTATTTTCTTTGTTAGCAGCATGGCTTGTGTGGACATGCATGTGCAAGAGCAAGGATGAGGAAGAGGACGATGTGGAATCTCAGAATGATGAAGAAATTAAAAGCGTCAATAGTAGGACAAAAGTCATCTCAACAAGGTAATTAATAATAATCAAATGTTGAGAATTTTGTACAATGGGTATATATTTATTCACTCCTTCAGTTGACGTTTGAGTAGGTATTTACGTTTGTTTTTTTGTTTGTTTTCCTTTTCCAGGGAACCGGATGACAGTCATCGTTATTCAAACAAAGAGATGGGCAATAACAACCCACCACCACCACCTGAAAACAGTGCTGCTGCCTCTTTAGTAAAGCCGAAAAAGAGTAAAAAGTCGAGTTCGTATGTGCAGACGGGGCGGGAAAAACGATTTCACGACCCTTATGGAGAATGGCAGGCACGAGATAAAATTCTTGATGACACAGAAGCACTTTCTGGAATTAGAACTTATAGGAAATCTCCAGTTTTGCCTCACAGGAGCTGACAGTTTTCCAGCTAAAAAAAATAATTACCACATCACATCAAATACCTGCACAAATATGTATACGCAGTTATATATACTACATTACATATAATACCTACCTACACCCATATTATGTTTAATACGTAATTATACATATTTAATTTAAGTTACATTTATCTTTACTATTATGTATTTACGCATAGGTGTTTAAAAAAAATCATAAATGAGAGTTTACCTGTGTGTGAGTGTGTCATAATGTGACAAAATGTCATCAGAGTGAAAATGAAGATGAAATGTTTATTGTTTAAAAAATACTTCTCTGACGCATTTTGAGAGCTTACATATTCCAGTAGACAGTAGATAAGCCAGATAGCGCGATACATAGTCTGGTAATTTTTTGTTGTAAAGTTTAAGTTTACTTGTTTGTTTTTGTTTGTTCCTTTTTCCCTCTTTGTGTGTTGTGTGTGTGTGCAAGTAAAATGGTGCTGTGAGGCGAGATAACAAAGCCCCTATATAAAAGCTTTACTTCACACGTTTTTGTATGTAAATAATGTAATTTTATCTGTACATAAAAAATGCATAAATATATATATATACGTTATATGTATACGTACGTATTATGATGCAACATGTTATATTCACGCTAATTGTATGATGAAAAAAGAAGAGAGATGAATGAACGAATTTACTATTTATTGTTTGTATTACTAAGAATAAGTATGTCATTTTTCATTTTGTGTTGTTATTATTATTATTATGAGAGGATGTGATTTGATGAGCGAGTTACATAGAAGAGGGAGAGCAGAGAGCAGGATATAATAATTCCATCATGATGATGTTTACTGGGCTGTTGAGTGAGACAGACAAATTGGTAATGTGATGATGATGATGATAGTAAATAATGTTGATTGAAATGATACAAGGAAAATTGACAAAAATGTTATTATAGTTTGGTTCATTTACATCCGTACAACTTGTGTGTGTAAGTAAACGTATGCATATTATGTGTGTGTGAGTTAACTCGGAATGATGATCACGATGATCCAAATAAAAATTATTTTTACTGCACTTCCTCAATAAGTCAACGGTAATTGTTTTAAACATGTGACCTCTCTGAATTTGAGAACAAACCTGATTGATAAAACTTGTAATAAGAAAAAAAATATATCGCTGTAAACTTTCTTGTGGTTAGCGTATAAAAAGAATAATTATAATAATAGCAAAATGTATTTGTATAGTTGATATCCAAAAAATGTCTTTCTTTTCGTGTCTTTAATTTTTACTTAACTTTTTATTGTGTTCTAAAATTTACAAAGAGGAGAATCAAGATTGAAAAATGCATCTTTGAATATCTGTGGTTTAGCTTATATCTTTCGTTGTTAATGTTTTGAGAAATAAAGCATGTTTGGAACTTTGTTGAATCCCAGTGGTCATCAACATAATACATGTCACTATACTAAACGAGCTAAATGTTTATAATAAAGTGATAGTCATAAAATATGTACCTATACATAAAATGCTACCAAGGTCATGATAATGAAAAAAAGATTGAAGATGAGTTGAATTTTTGTGTGTTTGTTCCTCTGTTTTAAATACAACAATAATATGTTATACATCATCATATTTTAAGATATGATGCCATATATAATTTCGACACTATACACTACTGCTATACGATACTACATTTAAACAAAGGTTTAAATACATTTTGCTTGTATTGTACTAAAAAAGAAAGCTCACTGTATAAAAAATGCAGTATTTTTTTTGTTAAATTGCGTCGATAGCTTTGTTGCGTTGCGGTTAATAAAAGAGCAGGCAGTGATGTCTGCGGTTTTATTTGTACATCTATCATCTGAGCGCTATTAAGCAAACGTAATTTCTAAAATGATTATTCCATAGAGATAGAAAAAAGTTTCCTACTTTGGCAGCTGAATCCAGATTTTGATTTCCATTCATTTTCCATTTGTTTTATGATGTGTGCATAACGCGTGTAGGTATATGCAATGCATATTATGCATCATGGAAAAGTAGGAATGACAAAATTTCATAACAAATTCCAATTTTCATTGTTATTTTCCAATTTTGAAGGAGACTCAGGACAATTTTCGGGTTGCGTGGTTTACAGCGATGATAATAATATTATTATGGTGTCCAGCAGCGAAAAGCACTACCAATCACCGCAACTGAAAATCACGAGCCAAGTGTGCAATTATTACATGCCTATGTATGATAAATACTTTGGTAAAATAGCAATTATTATTAAGAAAGAAAACAAGTTATGCGAGGTAGCAATTATTTATGGTAATGTATAGTTTTTGGTTTCACTCTCCATCTGATGAAAAATGAATGGATGATTTTTATTCCAAAGTACTACGATGTATAATAATAAAGAAGTATGCATAAAAAACTACGGTGTTACTTTGTTACTTTTGGTCCATTACAATAAAATCTCATAAGATATTTAAAGTTTTTTTTTAAAGATGTAGAAAGGATTACTACGATGATGTTTTGGGAACGGGATGTATGAATGGATTTATAATGTAAATATTTACATCGCAAAAGATGTTGATGCTGATGTTAAATGTTGTGCATGTGTGAAAATATAATGGGGTGGGTGGTTGCCCCGTTTTATTGTTATTTTGGCTGCTGTTGCTACTGCTGACAAGAAATTACAAAGGTGTTGCTCCAACCCAACCTGTTGTACCAAAATCCAATCCAAAAAGATCAAAGTAGGTAGGTATTTTTTATAAATAGGTAGATAGATAAAATGAGTGTTTTGCTCCTTGTTCTCATGCAATACTTGCTTGTTGGGATTCTGTTTTTTTGCACTTTTTGCAACAACAAAAAATGTTTTTATGAACACAAAACAGAAACCAGAAAGTTGTAAAGAATGTTTAGGGATGACTGTTTTGGTACTGATATATATGCATGCTGAGAGTTTATAAAAAAATGTTCTGTTTTGGGTGTGATCCCTGCAAGTCATTCAGCGGAACAAATGGGAAGAAAAGAAGGCAAAAATGAACAATGAACGATTATAAAAAAATATCGGTGGTTACGACTAAGCTTTGATGGGATATTATTCATGGGATGAGGATGATAATGATGACTACGAGTATATGACGCTATATTAAAATTATATGGCTTTGTTTAACAATTATTTATCATCATCACTACTGAATTTCAATTTGGGATGCACATAACCAGAATATATTTTTCAGTCAGGCGATAATCCTCAAGAAATACCCAGTTCCATGAATTGCTTCTCTCTGTGGCTGTCTGTGGGATTGTGGGATGTTGGTTGAGATTTCGCTTTGGGAGCAGTTTATATTTTTGCAAGTGAAATAAAGTCACAAAAGTCATTTTTTCACAAACGCATACATTACATTTTACATTCCACTTTGGTACAAGTGTGGTGCAGCGTCTTTTTAATACACTCTTTATTACCAAATTGTCGTCGCACTGAGGTGAACAATGGGAGTTACAGAACTGTTCCACTTCCGTCGTTTTCTGCGAAGAGGCCGACGAGTTGCTGACGGAAGCAGGTAATTTCATATGTATAAAAACTTTGCACATTATTATAGTCACAGTTGCTCACACCTTTACTTAATTGTGTAGGCATTAAAAATACATTTTATTTTTTTCTATTACAATGCATTAGACTACGGATCTTTGTCATAAAACTCTCTCATATTTTTTTTTATTTTAAATCCCAACACTTTTATTTTTTGCTGTTGCTAATTTTAAGGCACTTTGTCATCGGCCTTGACAAAAGCTCATCATCATCCTATGCCAACAATAGCGGCAGTTCATCAACAGGTATGCTTCCAAAAGGAAGTCATTTTATGGTGGCGTATAATCGTCGTGTGCAGCTTAGCGAAGAGGAGATGGATACCTGCAACAATAACAACAATGATAACAGGGGTGAAGATAACAATTTTATTGTTGTAAGGAGTCATCCTCACCAAAGTAATAACAGGAGTAATCATGGAAGAACCATTGTTGACGCACCCTTATCATTGACCACATCAGCGGCGGCAGCAGCAATATATTCCAACAATAGAACTGGCGAAGGTGGTACAAGAGACTTTGTAGTTTCCACTGTAATGCCTGGAGCCTCGACTTCATCATCATCATCATCCCAGTTTTATGCTCCAGATAATGATTCGTCTAATGCGGCTGTGATTTCAACGACAGAATTGCAAGAGATTCAGTTTATTACTTTTAAGTAGGAAAATAAAACATTTGTATAAGTTAGTGGACATCTAATTGAAATGTTCATGCATAATCGATCCTTTACCATGCCAGATAAAAGTTATGTTGTGCTCGGTTTTATACACGAATCGTACGAAACGAAATTTAGTGTTTAGAATATTGTTAAAGTTAATTGGCAAAAGTCATATTATGATAACTACATGTTATATGATAACAATCACAATATTATGCATTGAAGTCATAGCTTCGACTTTGACTTTAAACAATATAGTCATGCTATATATACGAAGTTAACAAACGGTTACAAGTAAACCAACTCAATTCATCTTTTTATTTAGAATTTTGATTACGAAATAATTACGTGTTTCACAATAATTATCATTATCCCCCTTTAAATATAATAAATGTCTTATTATTAGTTACACAGTTCATTTTCAATTTTATAAATTATCATTGTTAGCCGGCTTCTTTTCTATTTTATTTATAAAGAAAAATTTGTGCACATTAGTTTAGTTTGTGTGAAAGAATAAATTAGTTGAATATACATAGAAATTATTGTTGACGGTGTAAGCTAATTTGCATCTGAAATTTTAGTGCTCAATTAACAGCTTTATTGCTAATCGCGTGCGATATTAATGAGATGAATTTTTTTGACAGGTTCATCAATTCATCATCATCATTTTTTTAAACAGGAAAATAATGTATTCGGATATTTATCGACAAGCATAACATAGTTTATATCTAAACTACACAGGTAAATTTACAATATCTTAATCAACTCATCAATGTAAACAATTATTTTTCATGTACCATTTTGTTAACATGAACAGATACAACATCATTCTTTTGCTGATCGTGTTTTAATGATAATGAATGAATGAACATAACAGAACATGGCATCTATTATCAAATGTTTCGAATTTCCAAATACAAATAAAATAAACAAATCATGATTATTTTTATTGCGAGATACACGAGTAGACAATCAAGCAAACTATGATTTAAAAACATTCATTGGGGATATGTACATAAAATCCAATAAATGGATAATACAATCCTTTTTTGCAATGTTTTAATAATAATTACACTTTTCTTTGTCATTGTCTCATCATTTATTAGTAATAAATTATTACATATTTTTTTCTAGATAAAATATTGCCTTTCATTTTTTTTAAATAAAAAAAGTTACAAGGAAAGATACATAATATTAATAAGTACCTGGTATACACACTACAACGTATAAGTTGCTAATTACGAAAAAAATGCTTTAATGTCAGCTTCCCTCAACTCGTTGCTCATTCCATTGCGTCTCTGGACACTTTGTCGGTGAGATTGGATTATATTCTGATTTTTGCCTGATGGCTCAATTTTTCATTTCTGTTGTCAAATCCCATTTTTTTCCTGGAAATATACATACCCTCAGGGACAACTGTGGTTTATGTGGACTTTTCCATTTTTTGTGGTTTTCAGTCTACTAATCAAAATTTTTGCATGAGAATGCACGTCATCATCATTCCACATACCAAGTGCTTCTGTCTTTCTGTGCTCTACTATTTTTGTTAAACTACATGTAATTCTTTTTTTTTGTCTAAAAAGCACATCTCTGCACGTAGTGTTCGTCCTGAAAAAACGAAATTACCACACTACTTATTATATATTTATGTGATGTGATACGAGCAAAATAAATTCAGAGGTAATATTCCAAAATATTAAAATTAGTTCTTTTTTGCCTGCTCCTCCTCCTCCTCTACCTGCTGTCTTGATCCAAAAAACAAAAATTGCTCATCTCAATATATTTCGTGCTGTACTCATTCTCTTTTGTCGTTGTTACCTAAATAAACTCAGTCATCGCATATCCTCTCATCATCACAGTTTTTTATATAAGACACGGGAAAGGAAAAAAAATAAAAAAATGTTTGAGT
>JAITYZ010003576.1:0-10644 GCA_027744595.1 Paronellides praefectus | reverse complement strand
AATTTGTGAATAAGATTGGATGAATGAGTTTTGAGTTTGGCTCGGACAACAACTGTTGCCTTGCATGCTTTCCTTCTTTCTTCAATCTCACCATATTCTCTGCGTTCAGTTAGATAATATGGTGTATAGTAAAGGTAATAATAATAATAATAATAATAATAAGAAAGCTGCGTACATTCCATTATTTTCCCCAGCCACAGGATTCAATTGTGATCCCATTCAGCTTCTCTTGCTCCCCTTCCCTCATTCCCTCTCCTCTCTGCTCTCGTCTAGTTGCCCGGATTGATTTACGTCCAGTTATCATCATAAAATATGTGCGCCTAAAGAGAGCGAGATGAGATTTGTTTCATCTAACCATTCTATATAGATATACACATATATACCATATAGTAGCTGAGATGGTGCGGCAACATTTTCAATGAACCATCCAAGCCATTGCAAGCCCATTATTTTGTAAAAAGTGATCCAGTCCTTCTGGCTTCCTAATTCAAACACCATTTCGACTCCCTTCATCTGCCCATCATTATTCTATTCATCCCCTCTTTCATTTCCCCTACTACACAATATACATTTCACCACTATTTTCAACTCTCTTCCCTTTTTCATTTCTTGGTTGAGACTTGATAGCTCCAACCTAGTACCTAACCTCAACTACCTAACTTCACTTGCAATTATTTCAATCCAAGCATCGTTCAATAAAAAGTCAAATGTGAACAGTGGTATAATGATGAGATGCTCACTGGATGCAATCCTTAACCTCCATTTACAAATTGTTATTACAAATTTATTACATTCTCTTATTTACCACTTTACATTTCAAACTCTCAATCCCATTCAAATCTACACATTTTTATACTCAACTTGTAGCTAATTTTAAAGTTTGTAGATGGTTAGTAGCCAGGCACGTACACGCATTAACCATCATCAGCATATAAACTCAAATATTTCTCTGCTAATCAACTTAAAAGTATTCCGTCATCTTTAAAAATGAATCTCTTTTAACGCATCATAATAAATTAGGAGTAAAAAAATGTACGGGTATTCCTGAGAAAATGGTGAAGGAGGTAAGAAAGGATTGTAAATGGGACTGGTAACAAGTGGATAGATAGTGGTTGTATCATCCTCTGCCTCCTGTGGTCTCAGCCGTAACACTTTTTTATTTTATTTTTTGAGGAAATGGGTAGCGGGTCCTTTATAAATTATAATTTAAGAGAGAGAGAGAGAGAGAGAGAGAGAGAGAGAGAAGAGAGAGAAGGAATGAGAAGAAGAGTCCACACTCTACTCCTACAGGTTTCTTTCAATGGAATTTGCAGTCAATAAAATAAACTGTTTCTTTTGTTGTGAGTTGACGTGAATAGCTAGTCGCATATTTCAGAGAGCTGCTCCAACAATATTCACTCGCATTCACTACATCAAAAAAATGGTGAAGTTACACGAAAGAAAATTGTGTGACAAGAAGGGACAGTGTGTGTCTTTTCAATGAATGTGCGTGCCTCTTGATCAAAACGCAAAAAAAAACTTTAAAAAATGTTTGAGATGGGCGGTTTTAGTTGTTCCGGTTACCCTTCGTCATGACATTTACTATCACCAGCTACATAACATTCCTAATAACCACAACGAAAAGGACAAGAAGAAGAAGTAGCAAAACGCGTTCTAGCAACACCGTTGCAAAATGCTCATATGAAATGTCTATTAAAAAATCGCCCCTTTTGTCAATTCATCGAAAAATGCTCATTTTCATTCATTTTTGAAGTAGGGAAAAAAGAAGTGTAAAAAGTGATGGGGCTGTAGCTGTGTGTGAGCATCTTACATAATGAAATGGATCCAGTTAAGCCCTTCATTTGACTACCTATCTGCTTGTGTGTAGATTTGATAAAGAGTGCGGCGGATTATGCTGGTGACTAGTGGACTAGTGGACTAGTGGTAGCTGTTGTTTGTGACTTTGTGACGAGGCTGTGCATGATCGGTCTAAAAGAATCGAGTAGAGAGATGATAGGACACATTCCCTATTCTCATCCCACCAAATGGCCAACTAACAAAAGTGAGATAGCTTCAAGGAATAATAATGATAAGCTTTTATTTTACAAATAAAAAAGTAGGCATCATTGCGTATTTGTCTTCTTTTTTTTGATGATATGAGCATGGTGGAAATGAGAACATTTTGAACATTTTGGTGATTTTGGATGAGAGAGAAGACTGAGAAGACTGAGAAGACTGAGAAGACCAGTTTAGCGAGCGTACCGCACCCAGCTCCACTCATCACCATTAAACCATCACCTGCATAAAATACCTCACCATTTTCCCCTTCTCTCTGCTCTACACTTCTCATTCATTCCTTTTATCCCACGGCCGTCCGAACCAAGTTGCTACGTCCGCGATCAACTCCACAGATAGACAACAACCAAATAATAAACACAATTTTCAATTTATACTCTGCCCATTATTCAACCATTGTTCTACACAGCCAATAATCAAAAAATGATAAAAATATGATGTTATGCAAAATGTTTGGCTATTCTACCACCATTTATTATTATTATTACATCTACCACCAAATATCATTACGCAAAAGAGCACCACAAAACTTGGCTTACTTCAAAAATGTTGTTGTTGTTGTTGTTGTTGTTGTTGGGAGCTCCTTCCACCACACAACCATTCAACCATGCATGTCGGTAGAAAGGGAAGAAAAGAATAAGGTGAGTAATTAGACATTTCTTTCACTCCACCCAAACAAATTTCTCCAAATTGCCACAATAACTCAAAGAAAAATACCAGAAGCTAAACACAAAAGTGACAATCAGACTTGTTCTCAACCAACATCCAAATTTCAAACAATTCATAACTTTGCACTTTTACAGGGGCAACTTGAGATCCTCCGCACACAAATATTCTCAAATGGGATGGTGATGATGAGCATAATAATAAGGAAATGGGCAACAAACCCACATTATTTTATATAATCCCCTGTATTTCATACAGCGGCTTGATCATCATTTTGGCCAGGATGATGATCATGATGAATAAAGAGACGCAAAAAAAGAGAGGATTTATCCAAGTGATTGGTTAGTTTAGATGGGTTTAGCTCTCTCTCTCTAATTATTTATAATACAGCGCAGCTGCTTTTCATTGCTGTATACCAGTGTCTTATCCAACTATATATTGCGTGCACACAAAGCAGAGAAAAATAAATGAAAAATGCGAGCTATTCCATTCGAATGGTTTAAATAAATAAGTAGATATAAGCACACCGTCATATTCCACACAAAAAAAAGTGACTAGCTGGTCAAGGTAATGATGATGAAATTCCATTTGGTAGGATTATGATGAGTTGTCGAAGAGACGGCTTTCTGGGAGGAGAGTAATCAAATGAGTGAGGATCACCAAGTCGGACCTTATTAATAATTGAAGGAGTTTGTGTTTGTATTACTAGCCCACTACAGCCTCTGCTCCTTCTACTCAAAAAAAACAGATGAGGATCCTGCGATTGAGATTATTTGGTAGGTAGCGTGGTGTATGGGGATATAGAAACCGCTGTGGTAAAAAAAAGAGGAATGTGGCGGCATGGGATGATGATGAGAATCCCACCATCAGCAGCACACACATAATATCGGCAATATCGTCACGACGATCGAGAGCCGAAGAGAGAGGGAGAGAGAGAGAGGAAAAATGGTTAGATATCCAGGTAGAAAAAAAAGTGGTGTGAGAGAAGTGAATGGCAAGCAAGCCAGAGGCACGCATCCAATCCTCCGATCATCCTCATCATCTTCCTATCATCCCAATCATCATTTTGCTACTCAAAATTGTAAAGAAGCTCTTTTTTCCTCATCATCCAGGCTACATATAAAACACTACTTTTTATTATACAGCTGTCCTCTTCTTTGAGAGGAGTAGCCCTTGCACACACACATATTTGTGTATAGTGCGTAATATATGGATGATTGGTATAGAGAGAAAATATTTCTTCTTTTAAACCTTTCGCTGTTGGGAATGAAATGGTGATGATGATGATTGTGAAGATGGAAAAAGGGCTGTAAAAAAGAAAGGGAAGAGAATGATAAAAGATGGACATTTTTTCGAGTGTTTGAATGTGATAATTGATAATGGTGGAGGGGAACAGAGAATCTTTACGCATTATTCACATTCATTCCCCTCAACTACCTATTGCTTTCACACAAATAAATACTCAATCCATTTCACTGTGTGCACTCAACATGGTTGATGGGCAAGAGGAATAATAATTAAAGCGAGTCAACTGTGCAAAAGAGGCATGGGGATATATATTTTAAATAATATGTTGGAGATGTGTTATTGTGGTGTGCCCTCCTACAAAACTTTTTCCTCCTCGCTTCATTCTTTATTAGCCTACTTTAATCTTCCCATCTTCCTCCCTTATGCATACCCAGCGCTAAGTCAATTGAGAATTCGTGCGAAAAGTGTACAGCCTCCTTTGCATCAATTTATATGCTTCGCTCCCATCACTCACTCCGCTAAAATCATTTTGCTTTTTTTTGCAAGAGATTTTGGAAGGAGCTGTTGGCAAACAAGGAGTTGAGATAATCTCTGTTCAAGTGTATGGATGTTGGTGTTGTACACGTGAAATAGTGTTCACACAAAAAGTGATCAAGATCGGGTGAATGAGCAAGGTGCACAATATAAACCGCCTTATTATTATTACCACTGTCCACAAAAACCTGATTTTTTTCCACTCTCGTATTTTTTTTGCTGCTGTGTGAAAGATTTGAAAAAAAGAATTGTACGCGTCAATTGCATGTAATCAATTAATCAAGCTGGGTCAAGCTAATAGGAAAGAGATGGATAATATATGGCTCCATGCTCATTACTCCACAGCCAGCCAGTGTCCACACCTTAACTTTTACCCATTTCCTCAACAACAACAAACCAATCAATGTCACAAACCAAATGGCTCTCCGTCGACCAAAGAGTAAAATAGAGGGGCAACCCAACACAAACACTATTTTACTATTTCACTATTTGAGTTGTTGGGTTAGTACAAGAAATTCGGTTTTTTTGTGGTGGGCCGCCAGGTTGTGTGATTCATTAGTGGCCACTACTCATCATCAACATGCTCACAATCCAAACAATATATTTTCCTCATGATCATCATTAGGAGCCCATTTCATTTAATCCCGGCAGAAGAAGAAGGAGACGCATTGCTCAAATAACATTCCACATTATTTATTCATTAGCCATTAAATATTCCAAATAAAAATGAGACTATTTCTAATCCACGCATACTACAAACTCTCAAATCCAATGTCTTGGCTTGACCTACTCAAAGGAATTCAAAAAAGCTTTAGGGGCACTACCACAACAGCAACAACAACAACAACTACCGGCCTACCTGCAAACAGTGGAATTAAGCTACCACAAGAGACATGCATACTCCTCATATTCAAATCAGCTCACACACACACACTGCCCACATTATATAAAAAAGAAAGAAAAGGAATTCCTTAATTCTTTTTCAATGTCTGGAGTGCACAGAGAAACAGAGAAACATGCAATGCAAAGAAAAGCCGGAGGGACTGATGATGATACACAGGAAAAAATGTAGATATTATTTGAGAAGAGAGCTCCTCCACCAACATGAAATATCCATCTATACCTGTTCAGCTAAACGCGTGATTTCATTTAAGCATTCATGCATCCATAATAATAAGTGGAGGTACTAACAAATGTAGCAAAAAATGAGGATCCAAGTGTCCTCTCAAACGTGAACGGAACTACTGGCATGTTTATAAAATCATTGCGAGAAAAGTAGTTTTGTAAAAATTGGTAGAGTAGTGTAGGGATTTTTGGTTTGGAATTGGGATAAAGTTTAGGTATGAAGCCGAGTGGTAGCGTTGTCAAGGGACGCACGTGCTTCTCAACAGTTGGATCTTGATCAAATCCCAGTCTTTTTTCTAAACCTTCATCAAACAATTGACCAATGAGGCTATTTTTAAAAACGAGTTTAAAATTATGCACAGCCGCAGAGAGAGAGAGATCACTTTTTTTCATTTTAGAACAAAAAAATGTAATATTAAAAAATACATGAGCAAGTTTGTTCAAGTTTTATAAAGTGATCAAGATGATGATGATGATATGATGGGTAATGGTAATGTTGTTAAACAAGTAATGATTCTAAAAATGTATTGTTGATTAAATGGGAGAAGAGGAGAGTAGGAGCAGAAGTGGTAGCCCCATCTTATCTCGTTCCACTTTCTATTTTGAAAGCGGAATAAAAGAATAATAAATAAATTGGGTAGATAAAAAGTTTGGTGGTGATGATGTGAGCAGTTGCGTCCAACAAAAGGAGCAGCAGCAGCAGAGCAGAGCGCCACCATCTTCAATGATCGCCATTGTCAAAAATTAAAATATAAAAAAATGTGGACACAAGCACACTTTTTTTCTTTTTCTTCTTCTCCTCTCTACTTTATCATTATTATCATGAATCAGGATCTATCAATAGTGGTAGCATTCTTACATTAAAACACGCTCATACACTCTTTCACCACCAGTCTCTCCTCATTTTATCTTTTTGCGACGACGACAACAAGTCACTCTAAATTTGCTTTTTGGACCATCTCTTTTGATTTGATTTTTTTCTCTCTTTTCACTGCCACCATATCACTATCACAACCACACTTTTTTTTATACAAAAAAAACAAAATAAATTTTCACTTGGCCAGAAGCAGCTCCTGCGGTAAGCATTTTTATCGTTTTTTTGTCTACTTGTTTCTATTTATCTGCTGCTCTGATAACATTTTTTTTATTATTCCTTTAATGAATGTGAAGGAACAACTAGTTGACTCACTCACACATACACATTGCCCTGCTACTCCTATATTTTTTTTGTGTGTGCACAGATTTGAAAAAAGGAGCAAGAAGAACAACAGCTTTGCATCATCATTCAACAATTCTCTCCCATTCTACACCAATTTGCATATAAAACAAAAGAGGGAAAGAAGACGAAGATTCTTTTTTTTTGCCGCATGAGCAGCAGCGGAGCAAAAGTAAGAAAAGCGAATAAAGCGATCCAACCCTCTCCTCCTCTCTCACACATTCCACTACGTCCCTTGTCAATTGTCAAAGGTAAAAAATAGATGAAAGTTGGGCAACAGGTGATCTCCCCAAAAAAATCTTCCCATTTCTGCTCATCATCATCATCATTATCATTCAGCTTTACTTTTAGTCTTAAATATTGTTGGACAAGTGGAATTGGCGTGTATGCCCTTAAGTGAACCACCAGGATCGTCTGCACAACAAACAATGTTATTTGGCTAATGTTTGTCGGTTGTTAGCTTTCCTTTCCACTCTTGTCCATTATTATTGTTATTAGGATAAAAGGAATGAAAGTGAGTAGAAAAGGGACGCTGATTTAAGGTAGAATGGGGTAGCAAGTTGGTGATGATGATCTGAGGGCTGAAAGTGTAGCAAAGTAGATAAATTGGAGTAATAATAATGATAATAATATTAGGAGGAGGAACAAGAGGAGAGAGCTGATTTAGGTTGATTGGATTAAAAGTAAAGGGTTTTGTCATTGGGTGAACAGGTTAAACTGGACGCATTCTTCCAAAGCAAACCTAGCAAATGGATATTATTATGGAGGAATGAGAAACTATTCAAACTCACTTTTCAAATGACCACTTTTTTTGCTCTGATTTTCCCATTAAAAGCTGTATATTTTGTTGTGGAGTCAAATCGCAGGGCCACCTGTTACATTTACATTAATAATCAAAAAGCTGACTATACCATCATTATCCTCATCTTCCTCCTCTATACCTCCCCATTACTTTACTCAGCGCGGCTCTCTCATTTATAATCCAATCTGGCCAACTACACCCAAAACATCCCTGGAAATATTTTGTATTCCTTTTCTTGAGGACAGGTTGTTGGGGCAGAAGGAGGAACAGGTAGGTAGGTAGGTAGACGGGGTCTGCATGCATGCTGGCTATTATTATTATCGTGGAGATATGTTAACAAAACATGTCTCATCATCACTTGACTGGGAGATAGGCAGAGAGCTCAAAAGAATAACCATCAAGCCACTTGTTTCATCCATGTAGTTAGGCATGTAGAGAAAATCGCTCCATTTGCTTCATCAACTTCTTCAATGAACATTCTCTTCGTGATTAGCATTTTTCACCAACAACACCTGTCACTCCCTTTTAGACCAAAACTTTGTTGGACTTGACCACTTCCAACTTTCACAGCTGTTGTGATCCTCCTCATTTTGCACTGCTGCACCATCTCTCAAATTGAAAAGATGGCCTTCATGCAACAAAGCAAAGCTCTGTTCGCACTCGAAAAAGCAGCGAGAGGACTGGAATGAGAGAGTGATTCTCAATCTTGTACACTTTCTTCTTTGTACCTACATATGTGGGTAGAATGGCAACAGCAGTCAAATCCTTGGCAGTGAAAAGAGAGTAAAGCGTATCATAAAAGAAGATCTGAGCAACTTTACGGATTTTTTTTATGGCAGGGCATAGATACCTACATACCTTTCAGCAAAACAAGGAGAAAAGGGAAGCAGGTGCACAAAATGTTAATAACGCAAATATGAAATCAGCGCTCAACTTGTTTTTTTTCTCAATTTGACCACGTCTCATCAATCAGAGAGAGAGAGAGAGAGAGGGAGAAAGATATTTGGTGGGACCCCTGGACAAAAAAAAACAGTTGGCCAGAAAGACGAGGAATCTCATCGCCACTCATCTTGAATCTCCAGAGATTTTTTTGTTGGTTTGGAGCTGTTATTCTTTTGTGATGGTTCACGTGGAATTTGAATGATGATGGGAATGTGATGGACAACAGATGGTAATGGGAGAAGAGAGCCTCTGGCAACCCGCAAATACCTACATTAATCCATTATACACGCCACATATATATTTATGCACTTTTTTAAAACAATATTAGCTGTAATGGCTACTGCTTCTCAGTCTCATCTCCCCACCATGTATCTTAGATGGAGCGTGTTCTGATTGACTGACTGAGTGACCCACTGGAATGATGGCCGTGTAGCTAAAAGAGTCGCCGAGCCAGAGTCCCTACATAATACCATGCTATGCAACTAATTGTCAGAGTTGAGCTATTAGGAAGATCATGTTACTTGTACCACTCCACTCTCCACACATTCATAGTGCGGGATATAGCTGGATGGCAGCTATCTTGGATCATAGTCGTAAATAAAGCAAACAGCCACTCGCACTTGATTTTTGTAGTGACATGTGCACATCCCATCATTCCTACGCTCACCAATTCTCAACCTTTTTTTCTATTAAAACCTGAACTGGACTTGAACTTGCCATCTAATTAATTGCTCAACTTTATCATGTTTCAAAAAAAAGGATAGAATATATTTAATTTTTTATTCGGTCTATCTGAAAAGTTTGGTTTTGAGAGAATGGCAAATAATTTGAAGATTGTTTTGAGAAACGTGGAGTAAATGAAGGGGAGAAGCGAGCGACTTTTGCTACTGCTGCTGTGTGGCTATTTCTTTTTTCTTTGAACATACTTGTTATTCCCTTACTTGTCATAATAATAAAAAGGTGATATAAAAATTGTGTTGTAAGTAGATATTATATTATCTCTCTCTGCCTCAGAACAAAAAAAAATGGTAGAATTGCAAGTAACTAGTTTGTTGGAGAAGAGAGCGTACATCTCAACAAATCCCTGCTCCACACAACAACCCCAAGAGAAACACACACTAAAGCCAATAATAAAAATATTCATCAATCCCAGCAGCTTGCATGCGTCAAACAAAAGGGATTTTGGCAAAAGGCTGAGGCATGCCAAGAAAAGATGTACGCCAATTTATGTGTACAGCTAATGATATTCCGCAGGTGTCTTTAACCCTTTTGTCCAAAACACAACACCTTCAAACCCTTTCCAACCAATTCAATTTACAAAATACTGTAAAACTAATTACATTTTTAATACAATACCTAAAAATTTATTTCAATATTTCCTTTTTCTCTCTCTCTCTCTCCACCTCCATAAATATAGGTATGTGAGGTGGTGGAGGTGATCCCTAACCTTGCTCACAACAACAGGAATGCGCATCCAAACTCAATTAGACTCTTCCACGCAGCTACACACATAAAACTTTGACATTTTTCCTTACGCATAAATTGTTTTCCATGTGGCTATTTTGAGGGATTTGTATAATTACAAAATAGCAAAAGTGACAAGGGTTCCTTTCTCAAAAACTATGCGCGTTTCACTTGTAACATTCTTTTGTGCGCAATCCCGTTTTTTCCCTCATACAATCAACATGACCACTTGCCTCCCTCCTAAATAATTATTGTGAGGATGGTAATAATAGGAGAGGAGTAGTGGTGGTAAAATAGTGATGGCAACAGACGACCACCATCAACAAAAAAAATACTTCCACGATTGCCATGTAAGCATCGTGGCAAGTTGGTAGTGAAGACAAAGAAGATAATGGGTTGACATGGTGCTTGGCTTGGTTGCTTTGCTGTGATTACATGTTGCACACGACCTCAATAATCATTAAGACAAAAAAGGTAGGAAAAAAAGGAAAAACGGTCTTGTTTGTAAAAAAGGAAGAATATGATTAACTCTTATCATCAAATCATACACACAATCTAATAACAAGTCGCAGTAAAGTAAACGGTAAATTTG